>PVKA01007222.1:11868-32208 GCA_004027165.1 Ctenomys sociabilis | reverse complement strand
ACAAGTTTTCCAGCAAGATTCTGTAAAGGTAGATAAGGTAACAGGCATGCTTAACTAATACTTCCTCTGATAGACATTAAAGAAGATAAATTAACTATTATTGAAACAAAATTCTGATACCTTTAATATTGTTTCTGGTCCTACTGCTCAAATAAAGTATTCTATTCCAAAAACAAGTAACCATTATGTACTGCAACCATGTACAATACTAACAATACTAATACAACATTTTAAAAAGACATACCATAAGCAACACAATTTTTAAAGTCCTCAATTTTTAAAAATCTGCATTTGTTCAAAAAACAAACAAAGTCAAGTTAAACTTTAAAAAATAATGGCTGTGGCTGGGTGTGATGGTGAATACCTTTTATCGGTAGCACTTGGTAGGGGAGGGTTGGGGAGAGGCTGAGATAGAAGGATCCCCGAGTCCCAGGCCCGCCTGGGTTACACAGTGATTTCAAAGCCAGCCTAAACCCACAGCCAGACTCTACCTCAAAAAAATAAAGTGTTGGAGCTCGGAATGGTGACCTGCATCTGTAATTCTAGCACTCTGGGAAGCTTAGGCAACAGGAGCACAAGTACCGTACAGTCTAGCATGGTTAACTTAATGATTTAGCAAGAACTTCGCCAAAAAATAAAAAAGGGCTAAGGATATAGTTCAATGTAAGGACCTTGGCTTAAATCCTTAATAGCACAAAATTTTTAAAAAGAATTATAAAAACTCCTCTTTCAAGAATATGACATATGTTGCCAGGTATGGTGGTACATGTCTGTAATCGTAGCACTCAAGAGACTGTGAGGCAGGAGGATTGCCACAAATTCAAGGCCAACTTGGGGTACACAGTGAGTTAAAAGCCAGCCTGAACTACACAGTGAAACCCTATTTCAAGCAATTTGAAATATGACAGCTATATTCAGCTTAAAATAAGTCATCCAGTATCATCACAGTCCAAGGTCCATTATAAAGGGGCTATAATATAGCAGTGCAGAACTCTAAATAGATTTTTTTAAAGCCTGTATTTTCTCATTTGACATTTTAAAATGCAACTTCCCATTACGTATTGAGATCTGTATTGTTCTGAGTACCATACCCAGCATAATATAAGCTCTTTTATGCTAAATACATTTAGTCGAATCTCTAAAGCTTAGAAGACCATTTTCATTACCTTTGCACCATGTTTTGGCACCAACTATCAGAAAACTCTGTGAGAACACAATGTTCCAGAAGGTTGAGCAAAAAATAGTACCAAGGGCACAGCTTAAAGAAGAGAGGATACCTGTACTGGTCCTACATATCAGATCTGGCTGGGAAACAGTAAGTCTTCTAAGCCAGTAACAGAGTAACTGACATGTTTATAGGCCAAATTATTCAAATAAAAACAAGAGTCCTCTTTCGAATCACACTACTCAAGCACTTTTTACTTTCTTCCATCTAAAGGTATATTTAATATAAATGATGAATATTATTGTACCATTTTAAATTCTGGTTTTCTGCAGCTACATCCTCAAATTTATTGAAAGCTCCCCACTGAGGCAAGAGAATAGAAGTAGGCTACCCAGTGAACTTAAGGGCAGGCTAGAATTCACAGTGAAACCAAACAAAAATCTGTTGCTGTATCTTTTTCATAAAGTCCAAACATAGTTACGTTTCCAATTTAGAAAAATTAAAATAAGGAATATAGCTGTCCAAAGGTGTAACCCATTTAAATTCATAAGTATCTTTTAAATTTTTATATGGTTCTTTATCCTAGAAGAAATTAAACTTCATCTGACTATTCATCAAAGGACTTTTGCATACTAGACGGATCACTCATCAATGTAACCTACACTCAAGCAACAAATAAGTGAAAAAAAGTGAAACTCATTAAAATTCCACTTTACTACAGCATCTAAAATAATTAGAAACAAGGAGGCCGGGAAGATGGCTCAGTAGAATAAACACTTCCCTGGCAAGCGCAAGGGTCTGAGTTCAATCCCCAATTCCACAAAAATAAATAAATAGATAAATACAATAATTAGAAACAAGTCCTAAAAAGACATCCACCACTATTACACTGAAACATAAAACACCACTGAGAAAAACTAATAAACAGATATACCATTCCAAAGACTATAAGACTCAATATTAAGATGACAATTCTCTCCAAAACAATCTATATATTCAACATTGAACTGCAATTACATGTACCTACATAATTCTAGTACTTGGGAGGCTGAGGCAGGAATATCACTAGTTTAAAACCAGACCAGCCTAGGCTGCATTGCAAACTCATGACCAACCAACATACATTATAGAGAGACCCTGACTCAAAAACAAAGCAAGCTAGGAATGGTGGAACATACCTGTTATCCCAGGATGCTGAAAGGCTGAGGAAAGAGAGTTACAAGTGTAAACCCAGCCAGAACAACTTAGCAAGACCTTGTGGCAACATTTAAAAAAAGGCAAGGGATTCAGTTCAATAAAAGGATCCTGGGTCCAATCTCCAATACCAAAAGGGTACACACACACACATACACACACACACACACATACACACACATTAAGTAGAAAACCCTGAATTAAAATCTGTACCTGACTCCAAAGTCCATGCTTCTACCACCACCTTCATTAAATGCACAAAACGTATATTATAGCTACTAGTTACAGTCAGGACAAAAAAAGGGGGAAAAGCCAATGCTTTTAAAGGAGAAAAATCTTTATACAACTCTTTTCTCTTTTACACAACTCTTAAAGTCTTATTATAATGATCATTCCTATTTCTCAAGATTTATATAGTGGCAGAGAATTGCTTCTGAAATGAAGATTAGAATTTAAAATGTGAATACATAAAGGAACAGCCCTTAATATTAGAGAAATCCTGAAAAATCTAAGATGAATAAATTGTCATTTATTTACACACATGAAACAAAATATGTAAAATAAGTTCTCCTTCCATAAATCATCTGTATTGATTAAAATTCCATAAGTAGAATTATTAATACAACATAACCCATTGTTTCAACTATTTAAGAAATAAAATCTATCCAGGTAAAATACTTGGTGACAACCACTGAGATAAAACTCAAAACACTTTGTTTCTTCCATTTACACTTTCTCTACAAGTCATAAATCTAAAGAAAAGAAAGTCTACAACCTTTTTCAATATTGTTCAATTCTATACATCACAAAGTCTTCTTCTAATCACAATATAAAAGGAAAAGGGCTGGGGAGATGGCTCAGTGGATTAAGCACTTCCCTGGCAAGCACAAGGGCCTAAATTCAATCCCAGTTCCACCAAAAACAAACAAAAATACATAAATAAAAGGAAAAGAAAGATGTAGAATACATAGTTACTTGCAGATCTTACACTCTTCTTATGCTACAAATTAATAAAAACCCTAAGTGGAAAGAATAATAGTTTTCTTCTTAAATAACATGATTTATAGTAATAATAATGCTAAAATCAAAATTAAAAGAGAAAAAAATTAAGAGTGTGTGTGTGCGTGTGCACACTAATAGTAAATACATGACTACATACATGTAAGTTTTAGGTCAAGAAATCAATGAACCGCCTGCTTATCTAGTTTCAAAGATCTGTGAACAGTAACTAAAAATACAACAACCAAGCAATCTTGTTTCTTATTGATCTCAAAACTGTCTGCAATCAAACTTCTGCTTTAAGTAGTAGTTGAGAAAGCCAGGGGGGTTGGCCCATGCCTGTAATCCCTACACTAAGGAGGCTAAGGCAGGAGGATTGTTGTGAATTCAAGACCAGCCTGGACTACAAAGTGAGCTAAAAGCCAGCCTAAAGAGCACAGTGAGACCCTGTCTCAGAAAGACAAAAAAAATTAAAATGATACAAAAAGTAGTTAAGAGAAATGACCTTTGGGTAAGAACTACAAAGCATACACCGCATTTACTCATTCCTCTAGGACCTATTTTTGGTTCAAGTAATCTGCCAATCATATTACTCTAAGGCAGACACCACAAGCCTAAATGTGTAACACAATACTTTAAAAAGTGTCATCATACTGAACAAGAAACTATGCCATGCTTAAAAGAATTACAATTCAAAAATTTTAAGCACTCTGTTAATATGCTGTGGTAATTCAATATGCATATAAGAAAGTAGACCTCTATCTCATATCACTCTCACTCACACACACACACACACACAGAGGCAGATTTAAAAATTAACTATTTAAAACTTTTAGAAAAAAATATAGGAGACCAAGCCGGGCTTGGTGGTGCAGGACTGTAATCCCAGCACTGGGAGGCTGAGGCAGGAGAATTGCTGTGAGTTTGAGACCAGCCTGAGCTACAAAGTGAGCTTAAGGCCAGCCTGAACTGCATAGTGAGACCCTGTCTTAAAAAGACAAAAAAAAAAAAAAAAAAAAAAATATATATATATATATAGGAAACTTGAGTATGAAATGCAAGTAAAAGGACATAAACAAATAAGGAAAAAGTGAGAAATTTGATAATCATTTCAATTCAACAGTCATATGAAAAGTTAACATAAGCCACACAGACTGACAGACTACAAGATATCTGCAATTCGCTTCAAAGAGGCAATTAGAATATATAATAAATTCCTAAAATCCGTTCAGAGAAGGACAGCCCAACTGGCAATGAGAGAACAGCTAAGAAACAGAAACTGAACAGACAGACATCCATGACTGAAAACTTGTTTAATCACACAATGAGTCAAGAAAAACAGAACTTGAAACAATGAGACACCATTTTATATTCATCTGATCTGTAAGCAGCTGTACTGAGTTTTTGGTACCGAGGTCAAACTCAGGACCTTATTCTTGACAGGCACACACACTTATGCAGCTATACTAAGTTATAAGGATTTGGAGAAAGCAATTCTCATCCTGGTACTAAAAAATGCAAAGTGATATAACTTTGGAGAGCAATTAGACTATATTCAATACATCTAAAAATTACCATAGCCTCCAAAACTTTCTCTCTAATAACTACAACTTCAGTGGCTGGGAAGATGGCTCAGTGGAATAAGCACTTCCCTGGCAAGCACAAGGGCCTGAGTTCAATCCCTGGTTCCACCAAAAGAAACTACTACAGGGTAATTTATCCTAGCAATAATGAGTGTACACACACACACACACACACACACACACACGAGGGAGAGAGAGAGAGACAGAGAGAGAGAGAGAGAGAGAGAGAGAGAGAGGGAGAGAGAGAGAGGGAGAGAGAAAGAAATTTCATAAAACACCTTTTTTTTTTGTTTTGTTTTTGGCAGAACTGGGGATTGAACTCAGGCCTTTGTGCTTGCCAGGGAAGTGCTTATTCTACTAAGCCATCTTCCCAGCCCCTAACATCTCATCATTACTGCCTCCAATACAAACTGACATTTATTTTATCTATTTTAGTCCCTAAATTGCTTTATAATCACCAATCTGAAGTTTAAAACAGTTTGGGGGGGGGGCAGGGATATAGCTCAGTGGCTCAAGCACCTGCCTGGTAAGCACAAGGTCCCAAGTTTGATTCCCAGTATCAAAAAATAAATAAATAAATAAATAAAACAGCTGCAGGGCCAAGGATGTAGCTCAGCAGTGGAGCAAAAGCTTAGCATGCCCAAGGCCCTGGGGGGTTCAATTTTACCACCTTTCAAAAAATGTAAAAAGAGGGACCGGAGAGATGGCTCAATAGAATAAGTGCTTCCCTGACAAGCACAAGGACCAAAGTTCAATCCCGGGTTCCAGAAAAAAAAAAAAAAAACTAGCCTGGGTAAAAATGTCACCAGTTTCATATCAATTTTTAAAAATTTCATGAAAAACAAATTCCAGAATAAAATTTTTATTACATCATTTGAAAATATTCAAAACAATATTGTAATTTGAATGTTTTCTATGTAGTAATTCTGTAAAAACAGGCAACATGAATAATCAAGAAATTCTGGATAATAGCTCTGTAAAGAAAGTAAAACATGATACAAGAAAATACTTCAACTGTACATAATTTTTTTTCTTTAAAAGGACAGAATATGCACTAGGCATATTAGTTGATGGCCTACTATCCCAGCAGTCTCAGGAGGTTCATAAGTTATAGCCCAACTTGGACATTTCAACAACTTAGTGCAGTCCTAGGGCCAGGGAGATGGCTCAGTGGAATAAGTGCTTCCCTGGCAAGAGTAAGAGCCTGAGTTCAATCCTCAATTCCACCAAAAAAAAAAAAAAAAGTGCAGCCCTATCTCACATAGGCCCAGGATTCAATCATACAGGGTAAGAGGGCAAACAAAATTTGCTCTAGCTTTATGGTAAATATATAAATGTTAATCGTCTTGGTCTATAGTTTCCTGTATATCTGAAATACTTTCATCTTTTAGTCAAATAAAACACATCTAAGGGGCTGGAGAGATAGCTCAGTAGAATAAGTGCCTGCCTGGCAAGTGCAGGGTCCTGAGTTCAATCCCCAGTACCACAACAACAACAACAAAAAAAAGCATTTAAAAAAAAAACACATCTAAGAAAGAAAAAAAATCTAAGCCAGGCATGACCAGACACCTGCAATCCCAGCACTGTGAGGCTAAGGCAGAAGAATGGCAACAACACCCTGAGTAATTTAGTAATTTCGCAAGACCCTGTCAAAATGTAGCTCAGTGAAGAAACCCTAGGTTCAATCCCCAGAACTGCAAAAAGAAAAAAATATTTATCTGCCTATAGCCACTGCTGAAATGCCCAATATGCCAGCACCAGAGGTCAACACTGAGTCCTGAACATTGCACCACTCCTCAGGTAATCAACCTGCAACATAGTGGCAGATTGATTATATTGGACTATTTCCATCATGTAAAGGACTACGCTTTGTCTTCACTGACACAGACACATATTCTGGATATGGATTTGACTTTGCTGCACATAACCACTGCCAAATCTACCATCTGTGGACTCTCAGAATGCCTTATTCACTGTGGAATTCCATGCAGCATTGCCTCCAACCAAGGAACACTTCATGAATGAAGAAGTGAGGTGATGGGCTCATATTCATGTAATTCACTGGTCTTACCATGTTCCTCACCATCCAGAAGCAACTGGTTTGACAGAAAGGTGAAATGGTCTTTTGAAGACACAGTTACAGTGACAACAGCTTGCAGGGCTGGGGTAAGGTACTTAAAAAGGCTATATATGCTTTGAATCAGTGTCCACTATATGGTACTGTGTCTCATGGCCAGGATTCATGGGTCCAAGAATAAAGGGGTGGACAAAAGAATGGTACCACTCACCAGTACCCCTAGTCATCCAATGGCAAAACTTTTGCTTCCTGTCCCATGACCTTATGTTCTGCTAGCTTAGAAGTCTCAGATCTAGTGGGGAGAAGGCTTGTACCAGGAAGTATAACAATGATATCAGTGAACTGGAAGCTAAGACTTCCCCCTGGTCAGTTTATTTTCCTCATGCTTCTGAGGAAACAGGCTAAAAAGGGAGTTACAGTGTTGTCAGGGTTGACTGACCCAGACTATCAAGAAGAAACTGGACTACACTCACAATGGAGAAAGAATACACATGGAACACATGAGATCCCTCAGGGCACCCCTTAGTACTGCCATGCCCAGGGCCTGCCAGATAGCTTAGCAGACTAACTTGCCTGCTCTCCAGAGTACAAGTGGCTGGGATTCCATCCCTGGCATGCTGTGCCCCTGGGGGCGTGCTAAAACAGTGATTGAGACTGGGTGTGGTGGCACACACATATAATCCTAGCACTTGGGAAGCTGAAAACAGGAGGATCACTATAAGTCTGATCTATGTAGTGAAACCCTGTAGACCTATATATATATATAATCATGCTCTATTAAAGTCACTGGAAAATACAACAACATAGTACAGGCAAGATAACAAATGGCCAGTTCCTTTAGGAATGAAGACACAGGTCACTCCACCAGGGAAAGAAACAAGACCCACCAAGGTGCTTGCTGAAGGTCAAGGGAATACAGAATGGGTAGTGGAAAGAAAGCAGTTCTAAATACCAGCTACAATTCTGTGATCAGCTATCAAAAGAGGATTGTAACTGTACTACCACACCTCTAATATGGTTTTAATGTAATATGTCAATAGACCTAGTACTGGTTCTTAAGGATTTTTTTTTTTTTCAGAACCAGGGATTAAACTCAGGCCCTTGTGCTGGCCAGGAAAGCATTTATTCTACTGAGCTATCTCCCTGGCTCCCTCCCTTAAGGATTATTAAACCGTATTAAAATATTCAAGTTATGGGCTGGGAGATGGCTCAGTGGAATAAGCGCTTCCCTGGCTAGCGCAAGGACCTGAGTTCAATCCCCGATTCCACCAAAAAAAAAAAAAAGAAAAATATTCAAGTTATGAAATAATAAGAAGCATAATCCAAGGAAAATTTACCTTCTATTCTGGTGGGTACCAATGCATTTGTTTGTATGTAGGATAGTTATAATGTGTTCAATGTAATTATAAGCATGTCTTTACATCTGGAGATGATTTAAAGAAATGTGTGTAGTTGCCAAGTTGACAAAGGGTAGAGTGTAATGGTTGAGAAATTGTGTCAACGTGAGAAGTGTAAAAGTTTAAGTAACTCAGCAGTTCTACATCCTGGTGTACAGAAGAAATGCCCTTACTGATCTAGGATGCTGTTCACTGTGTCAACTGAAGAAGTTTAGGGAGCCACAGATACAGCTCAGCAGCATAAGCGCCTGCCTGGCAAGCAAAGGTCCAGAGTTTGATCCCCAACCCATTGGCCTTGCATGGAACACTGCAGTGAGCTCCAGACCTTGGACTTCACCCTACAGTGTGCAGACACCCTCTATAAGCGTCCCCATTGAACTTTCCTCATTGACTAACCATAATAAGCTAATCTTGAAATTTCTTATATATTTGTATCTCTTGTATTATATGTTTTATTAGCAAACCCTGAATGATAAACCCATTAAAAATTCATCCACTGGGGCTGGAGAGATAGCTCAGTAGAGTAAGCATTTCCCTGGCAAGCGCAAGGACTTGAGTCAAGCCCCAGTTCTGGAAAGAAAAACTTCATCTATTAGGCATCTTCCATTTTACCTTGCTGCCAAACAAATACAATTTTTATTCTTTTTTTTTTTTTTTTGTAAATTGCACAGAGGCAATTACTTTATATTTTTTAATTTTATTTATTTTTTTATTGGCGGAACCAGGGATTGAACTCAGGCCTTTGCACTTGCCAGGGAAGCGCTCATTCCACTGAGCCATCTCCTCGGCCCTTTATTTTATTTATTTATTTTTTTTTTTGGTGGAACCGGGGATTGAACCCAGGCCCTTGCGCTTGCCAGGGAAGTGCTTATTCTACTGAGCCATCTCCCCGGCCCCACAATTTTTATTTTTAATTGCTGAATTGTGCTTCCACTTGGTAAAAGAACTCAAACCTTGGTATAATACTCAACACACTCTGATGTAAAACATTTGCCCCAGTAGTTATAATTTGTTTAGTTCTTGCCACTTGAACCTATTGGTGTCCACAGCCTTGTAACTCCTTACCCTTTGCAGCCAAAACAGGTGCTTTGATAATCTCCATTCCTGGTATTCACTAGGGTACTCAGAGACCAATTAATAAGCACCAATGTACCATGCCACATGTTTCATCTTTCTCCTGGCTTTTCTAGACATATTTTATTCTATTTCTGGATCTTTTATCTTAAATTACCATAAATTTTTTTTCTAGAATGAAAAGGGATAGAATTCACTTTAATAAAATAAAAGGTAACCGTGTTCCATTCATCTAATGTTGTCTTAACCTATCACCCACCACCACCACTTCCTCCCTGACCAAAGAAATGGGTTTGTATCAATACAACTATGTTTGTGTCACTGAGTTATAATTTTGGGATTAAAGACATTATGATAGGGGATGAAAAATTAAGACATGTTATGTCTATGTACCATCTCCCCCATGAATATAATCATTATGTACTACAAACATGCACTGATAAAAATATTTATTTTTATAAAAATATTTGTTTTTTTTTTAAATTGAATATGCTGCCAAGGGGCTGGGGAAGTGGCTCAGTGGAGTAAGTGCTTCCCTGGCAAGCGCAAGGGCCTGAGTTCAATCCCTGGTTCTGCAAAAAAAAAAAAGAATATGCTGCCAAGCAAAACTAACTAGATGATATACTAACAGTAAACACACCCAAAAGATAAAAGCCTACATGGCCAAAATTTAATAAGCCAATTAACTTAGCCTCTCCAAGAGCTTATGTTTTGTATGCTTTGTTTTCTAATACACAGACATTATGAAAATACAAACATCTAGCAAGAATATGTAACAGTTATGAAGAAAATCCTGTTTTCCTGTAATTATCCGCTTTTTAAAAACAACTTCTTTTGTGGTACTGGGGATCGAACCCAGAGCCTTTGCACTAAGCTATACCCCTAGTCTCCCTTTTTGAGACAGGGTCTCACTAAATTGCTAAATTACTCTGGCCAGGTTCAAATTTAAAATCTTCCCTCAGCTTCCCTCAGGTGGTGGGTAATAAGTTAAAATCTTCAGAGTGCTGAGGCTATAGATAAGCTGCTACCTATCCAGCTATGAGAGACAAAAACTTTGTAAGTGTCCTTTCCCTTGGGTGCTTTCCTATGTCAGAAGATAATCTGACAATCTTCAGAATTTAGCCTGCCTTTTCCTTCCATCTGGACACTTGCAACAATCTGAGTCAAGCTGTATCATTAGCCAATACATGCCCTCCTTAAGCTGTCTAACGTGCGGTATATTTCAATCCAAGAAATTCAAAACCAGGAGTAACATGAGAAACTCCCCTACGTAATCAATTTCTCAACTTCTCACTTCTGAGTATCAAATGTACTTATTTTGTGAAGACTCTAAAAAGGTTATTTTTAACCAAGTTAAAGCCTTTCACTCAGCGCAAAAGAACATGAACCAATATTATTTAAAAGATCAGGGGCTGGGGAGTTGACTCAGTAGAATAAGTGCTTCCCTGGCAAGTGCAAGGGTCTGAGTTCAATCCCTGGTTCCGCCAAAAAAAAAAAAAAAAAAAAAAAAAGATCAGTTATTTACACCTGTTAAATACCAGGACTGCTTATAGACATATAAAGTTGTATCTTCCTTACCCTCAGAAAATATACAGCCATGTGCCACATAACACCTTAAGCAATGATACATATTCAATAACAGTCCCAGAAAATTATAATGGAACTTAAAAAATTTGTATTGCCTAGTGTCTTTGTAGCTAATGAAAAGCCATAGTACAAGACGTTACTCATACATTTATGGTAACACTACTTTATAATCATAATAAATGACCATATTACTAGTTTAAGTATTTACTATAAATTTTTCTCACTAGCATGTACTCTTATTTTAAGTTTATTATTTATTTTAAAACAGCATGGCTCTTCGCACTCACAACAGTCTCATTAACCTTGTGTTTACTCAGTCTCTTGATTCCAGAAGTGCCACCAAGGTTTGTATAAACATGCTATGATGTCCATATAACAATGAATCATCTAACAACATGTCACAAAACACATCTGTCTTTTAAGTGACTGTACATAGTACTCAGTAATCACCCAGATTCTATATAAAGAGTACCAAATCATACACTTTTAAGAACCAAGTAGAGAACCTACATAGGTAGAGCAACTCCAGCTAAGATAGTACCAGCAAAAACTACAGAATGCACAAATGCCTAAAGTAATTCTAAATCAGCTTTAAAAGAATGTTATTAATGTGGTGATGGTGGTGCTATAATCCCAGTGGTAGGGAGCCTGAGGCAAAAGGACTGCAAGGGGCCAGGGAGATGGCTTAGTGGAATAAGCGCTTTCCTGGCAAGCACAAGGGCCTGAGTTCAATCCCCGGTTCTGTCACAAAAAAAGAGAAAAAATAAATACAGCTGATGTAGTTCAGTGGTAGACTACCCTAAAAGAAAGAAAAGTAGGGGCTTCAAATCTTGCTGTGACAGGAGTGCATACTTAGCACTGCCTAACAACCTGGAATTAATACCCAGTCCTGGGGGGAAAAAAAAGAATATAGATTTACTCACACAGAAAACTATTCACAAATATTTATTTTTAAAATATATCACTATGTTAGGGTAGCATGCTCACAATCCCAATACTCTAGGAAGCTAAAGGGATTTATAAATTACACCATCTATGAGCAACTTCTTGCCCCAACACCACCAAAAAAGGGGCTGGAGACTGAGCTCAGAGTAAAGAGCCCTAAATTCAATCCGCAGTACCAAACATACACACCACCACCACCACCCCACACACACATTAATTATAGGCCAACATGGCAAGCAGCACCTGCTAAGCTCCCCAGTGCCATTTCTTATCATATCCAGAAACACAATTCCGTATCACAGCTGAAACAAGTTGACAAGTGTAGGCTTTCTGAGAAGCACTTAGAGAAGACATAGTTGGCAGCCAACATGTCCAGCAAAAACAAAAACTAGTTTCTCAACAACCTTCAGCAGTTATAGAATCTAAAAAAGCAGAGCCACTGGTCTGCATGGAAGAGTTTTCACAGCAATGCAGTATCTGCTACAAATCCTATGTGAAGATATTCAAATTACCAAATAAAGCCAACAAAGAACTGAGTTTATAATTTATACTGCTTATGCACAGATTGGTCACTGCTGCTCAGAACACAGATTAACTTTCCTCAAGAGGTGAAGGATCTGCTTTCCTACAATTGTCATGCCTTGCACTTTAATCCTCTAATAACATTTTGCAAAGCTATCTGAAAAATAAGAATCCTATCAATGTAACAACTTTATTAGAGTTCTTCCTTAAATTTCTTCTGCATACTTATCAGACTTTACTTATATTGTGACTAGCAGCAAAAATATAAGTACAAACCACAAAAACAAATGCAATATTACAGACTTTCACATATACCGTATTAAGATAAGAAATGCAACTTCAGCCAAAATATCTTTTGGCTGAGTGTGGTGGTACCCAATATTGGGAGAATGAAGCAGGAGGATCTCCCATTATTAGAGGCCAGCCTCAACTACGTCATGAGTTCAAAGTCAGCCTAACTACACAGCAAAACCCTGCTTCATTTAAAAAGAAAGGAAAAAATCCTGACCTCTTCAAAAGAAATATATGAACTGAAGCCAACCCAATACTGTCCATGCTATCAAAACTGTCTGCTTCTCCAAAATCATCAAGATACTGGTAGCTACCAGCCATTGTTGTGGCACATGCCTGTAATCCCAGCACTCGGGAGGCTGAGGCAGGAGGATTGTTGTGAGTTTGAGACCAGCCAGAGCTACAAAGTGAGCTTAAGGCCAGCCTGAACTGCATAGTGAGACCCTGTCTCAAAAAGACAAAAAAAAATAAAAATAAAACACACTGGTAGCTACCATGATATTCTTTGTAATAACATAAATTCTGAAAGTTCAGAAAGAGAAACAAAATGTTTAAAAAAAAACTGGTCTCTGAGAAAAAGGTTGATGAGGAATTCCTGGGTGGATGAGTACCAATGCTTCAATGAAGATCAGAAAGAAATCTCCAGAAGTTGAACAGTAGGCTTATGAGGAACAGAGAGAGAAAGCTGAAGAAAGACTTCCAGAAAATCCACCTGCCACAACTAATGCAAAAAGTTAAGTGCTGTCCCCAAGAAAGCCCAGGAGGAAATTCACTGTTGAGGAACAAGTTACTTTTTAGAATATGTATGTACAGACTTCATTAAAAAAAAAAAAAAAAACAAAGTCTAGGGCACAGGCTTACAGTGCCAGCTATTCAGAAGGTTGAAGCAGGAGGAGCACCTGAGCTTTCATGCAATACAGCAAGATCTCAATGTCAAAAAGGAAAGAGGGGTTGGGGGAGATGGCTCAGTAGAATAAGCACTTCCCAGGCAAGTACAAGGGTCTGAGTTCAATCCCTAGTTCTGCCCAAAAAAAAAAAAGGAAAGAAAGAAAAAAACAAAATCTGACCAAGACATGAGACTGGTAATAGCAAGAAAGGCAAATCATAAAGAATAGATAAAGAAGAAAACTGAGATGGGCATGGTGTTGCACGCCTGTAACCCAGCACTCAGGACACTGAGGCAAGAAGATTACCACAAATGAGGTCAACATGCAAGACCAGCTTAAACTACATAGTGAGACACTGTCTCAAAAAACTAGGAATTGGGCTAGGGAGATAGCTCAGCGGCATAAATGCTAACCTGGCAAGCACAAGGTCCCAAGTTCACTCCCCAGCCCCATGTTGGGCCCAGAACCAGGTGCAGTGGCACATGCCTGTGATCCCAGCACTCAGCACTCAGGAGGTTGAGAAAGAAGGATCATACATCACACATTGTATGAGTCTGAGACTGGCCTGGGAGCTACAAAACTGAGCACAAGGCCATCCTGAACTGCACAGAGAAACCCTGTCTCAAAAAAAAAAAAAAAAAAAAACCATAGGAGTCCATTTATCAAATCCAGAAATAAATAGAAGAAAACAGAATTTTATGATGATGTGGTATAGCCAGAACATCCACTCAAAATATTAGATTTCCTTTAGGAAAAGCAACTGTTAGCACGAGATGCAATTTTTTTTTCCCCCTGTGGAACTAGGGATTGAACTCAGGCCCTTGCACTTGCCAGGGAAGTGCTTATTCTGCTGAACCATCTCCCCCCACAAGATTGCCCCACAAGATGCAATGTAAAAGAGAAAAAGTGCTAGATGGCTGTAAATCCAGCAGTTGTGCAGCTAAGGCATGAGGATCACAACTTGGAGCTCAATTTGGGCATTTTACTAAGACACTGACTCTAAATAATAATAATTAGGGGCTAGGGAGATGGCTCAGTGGAATAAGCACTGCCCTGGCAAGCAGAAGGGCCTGAGTTCAATCCCAGGTTCCACCAAAAAAAAAGTAAATAATAATAATTAAACAAAAGTAGCAATCCCAAATAATGCATAAAAGGAAACTTTCAAGTAATTTTTCCCATTCCAAAGAAAAGCTAAATTTGTGTCATTAATCTGAAAACTAGTAATCTGAAAACTACAAAATCTAGAAACACTATATATATTTTCTGTTTTAACTTTTTTTTCCACCAGGGATCAAACTCAGGACCTTGTGCATTCCAAGGAGGCACTTACGCCACGGAGCACCAAGCTATCTTCCCAGCCTCAGAAACACTATATTTTAAACAGACAAATGGCTCAATGGAATAAGCGCTTCCCTGGCAAGCCCAAGGGCCTGAGTTCAGTCACCAGTTCCGTAAAAAAAAAAATCCTTGTGAGACCCTGCCTCAAACAGAAAAAAAAAAAAAAAAAAGCTCTACGCTAAACAATGACTGGTTTTGTTTTTATGTTTTAAAAAGAATTCCACAATATAAAAGGTGAGCTCAAACATTAACTATGGACTAATAGTTCATCCTCTGAAATAAATATGTCACACTGATACTAGATGTTAATAACAGAAGACTGAGGAGGAGAGATAAAGTGGACACTTTGCTTCCTATGAGCTCAAATTTCTATAAATGTAAAACTACTTTTAAAAAGTCAATTAAAAAAAGAAATTCTATATGAGCAGCAGACTTAAATATATATATATATATATATATATATATATATATATATATATATATATATATGTAAAGAGCTAAAACAATCTATATCAAACTGTTAACTGTGGTCATCTACAACAAATGAAACCAGAAAAAAAATGAGAGCATGCAGAGGAATTGTACACTATATCCCTCCAGACTGCCTAAACTTCCTACACTAGGCAGTAATAGTGCTATAAGGAGAAAACTGTCTAGCATATTAAGAGCTTGGATTCTGAAACCAGAACACATATGAAAAATATGTTTACTTGTTGAGTCAACAGTTACCTAACCTTACACCTCAGTTTCCTCACCTGTAAAATAGGAATAGTTTGCATTTCCAGGCTATTAATGAGATTAAATGACTTAATGCACACATAGCAGTGGAAATTCTCTAATACCTCATTAATATTATTAACCATCATCATTATCAATCCTGAATTTTCTTCTTGTATCTTACAGGACAAATGAGGGAAACTTGTTTCACCAAACCCTTGGAAAGAGATCTTCAGTGCAGAAAATACAAAATCACTCAGATAATACCTGAAAGGCTATGTTCCAATAAAATTCTTTTTTCTATATTTAGGACAGGGTTTACATGGTCTACAGGGTCTCACTACTCAGATCGGACTTGGGGTGATTCTGTTTTCAGCCTCCCAAATGCTGGAATTACAGGGGTGTACCGCCATGCCTAGTTTCATGCCCCAAGGGTGGGACCAGCACAGCATAGCACAGCATGCCTGCCCAGAGGAGCTACAAAGTGAGCTTAAGGCCAGCCTGAACTGCATAGTGAGACCCTGTCTCAAAAAAAAAAAATAAAATAAAAACAACACATGCATATATCTGGTAATATGAGGCATTTTGGTCCTCTGAGCCCTTCCAACAAAAAATGTATTTACTGGGATAGATGTGGTGCACACTTGTAATGAGCCCTTGGGAGGCAGGAGGATTGCCATGAGTTCAAGACCAGCCTGGACAAGAATGAGAATTCAAAGCTAATGTGAACGACACAGCAACATCCTATCTCAAAAAACATTTTTTTTTATTTACAAAATACAGGCAGCAGGGCCAGAGAGATGGCTCAATAGTTAATAAGCACTTGCCTGGCAAGTGCAAGGGCCTGAGTTCAATCCCCAGTTCCACCAAAAAAAAAAAAACTTACGGGCTGGGGAGATGGCTCAGTGCAATAAGTGCTTCCCTGGCAAGCGCAAGGACCTGAGTTCAATCCCCGGTTCCACCAAAATACAAAAATAAAAACAAAAAACAGGCAGCAGGCAGGACTTGGCCTGTTGGCTGTAAAGTTAGATGATCCATGAAAGAATAAAACACAATCAGATATGGTACAGCATGCTTGCAAACCCACCACTTGGGAAGCTGAGATAGCAGGACTGCCAAGAGTCTTAAGTTATCCTGGACTAGTCAGTTTAAGGCCACTATATATAGTGAAGTCTTGTTTCAAAAAACAACACATGCAGCCAGGCGTGGTGGTGCATGCCTGTAATCCCAGCACTTGGGAGGCTGAGGCAGGAGGATTGTTGTGAGTTCGAGACAATCCTAAGCTACAAAGTGAGCTTAAGGCCAGCCTGAACTGCATAGTGAGACCCTGTCTCAAAAAAATAAAATAAAAACAACACATGCATATATCTGGTAATATGAATAGCTGGTGAGAAGAGCTAGTCAAATGTTGCCCAAAACAGTAGCTCTTGATATTTATTACAACAAATATTGTGAAATTCTTATTACTTTGTTAAGTGAAATTTTGTATCACTATAATTTTTTGTTTTAATTCTAATTTGTAATCTCTTTAAAAAGCTTAAAATATAAAAAGAACCTAAATTATTTTCACATAGGAAAACAAGATGTAATTTATACTAAAGAAAGTATACACCTTGCCTTTAATCACAGCATTATGGGAAGCAAGGGCCAGAGGAGTGCAATCTGACCTCAGTTTGGGCAACTTTAGTGAGACCCTTTCTCAAAAAAAAAGCTGGAGCTCAAGCGTAGCGCAAAGTCTTTGGGTTCAACCCACAGTGCTACAGGGAGGGAAAAAAGTACACTAGTAAATTGAAACTGCTGAGGGAAAAACCTGTTCATTTATCTATACATTACTGGGAATCATACTCTTACCCCTCATACCTCAAATAGCCCACAGGTTAGTGAGAAACATACAGGTAACTGGGAAACTACAAATAGAAGCTAAAAGGAAAAGATGTCTTTCATATTTAATTTTAATTTTTTCCAAATTTCATAACTCACCACCAATCAGCTGCTACCACATGTACTGAGGATTACAAGCACACCCAGTTTAAAGTACCCTTTGAAAACGAACACTTCAAACTTCAGAATGGACAAGGCTTACAATCCCTCTTCAAAAAATAAAGCCTTCAGTTTAGCACTTCACTGGGAAAAATGTGTGATCAAATAATTTTAAATGTCATGACAGACCGTTTTAAAGAGGGCAGGGATGAATACCGTGGGGATAGTAATACAGACTGAGAAATCCAGTGTCTAAATAAAAGTTTTAATACTAAAAGACCATTACACTAAGATAAACAAACTAAATAAGAATCTGCAATTAAGTACCGTAGCCTCCACAAACTCAGCTGGACATTTAATCTAACAAAATTTACTGTGGGACCATCTCTTAAAGTTGTAAAGATCTCAAAGGCAAACATTTAAACCAAGGTCAAAAGCCATAAGGGGGAGGTTACCAACCCAAACTTTTTCCCAGACCCCGGAAGAACTTAAATGCATAACCTAGTAACCTGCAATCCCGAAAGAATCACAGTTAAAAACGAAACGGAGCTTGGGAGAACAGGGCCCAGGATACTACCACCAGCGGACTGCCTGAAGCGCCACCTAAGCGCTTCCCACCCCAGCCACTGCAATAATAGTACAAGCAGAAGGATCCAAAGAAATTCCTAGAAGTGATAAAAGACATGGGATGGAGGAAAGAGCGGGCAGCTCTTTCCGATGGCAATAAGGACGACCACTGCACCCGAAAGAGAAGAGACCTACAAGGACCGGGGCTGACCCATCTGCCCGGAGGCAATTGTGACACCAGCGACAAGGAGGGCGGGTCTGGCCAGGCCCCGGACGGTAGCCCTCGCCCACCGCATTCCCCTGGAGGGGGCAGGACGGACTGGGGGCCAAGCCGGAGGCCACACACGTTGTCCGGCCCGCGCCCCGGTACATCTCCCCTTCAGCGCTCGCCTCCTCTCCGACCCAGGGAAGCCGCGCTAGCACTCCAGAGACCCTTACCCGGAGCTTATCGCCGCCTAGCCGCTCGTCTCGGACTCCTAGGAAACCACCGCTCAGGGGGAAGGGGAGGAGGGGGAATGGAGGAGGGAGGGGACCCAACCGGGTGTAGGCGCAGTCGCTGCCTCCACCACGATAGCACCCCTGGATAGAGCTCCCGCCGCTGCCACAGCCGCCACCGCGTCTCCCCGCCCCCACGACTGCACGGCGCCGTGACGCGCATCGCACGAGGCATCTTGAACCAATAAGACCACACATGGTGCGCAGCCGCACTGGCCCAAACCGGAAGCGGCCCCTCTGACCGCTCTAGAACCTTGGTGCATCCTGGGAGTTGTGGTTCCATCGGAAACTCAACGTAAACAGTGTCGCGAGTCCAGGCACCGCTCGGGTTTTTTTCCTCCCACCTAAAAGGGGAGCGGCCTAAAGCTGTGCAGGAAGAGGCCGCCCTGACGCTTTTACTAGTCTCTATGGATACAGACTACACATCTTCGCAGAAGACAGAATTTAAGGATTTGGGGTGGAGCGCGTGTTTCTATCGACGGCCAATATAGCCAGGTATCATTTTGAGTTTCAAGAGCTTTCGTCAAATCTTGCCCAAAACAATAGCTCTTGATATTTATTACATTATATTAAGATATATGTATGCCTTACTACTATTTTTTCAAAAATGAATCCACTCTCTTTTAGCGTATAATTCAGAATGATTTTAAATGGTTGTAAGGAAACGGAAGATTAGAAACTACTGAAGCATTAAGTATGTCTCCGTTTACCTCGAATGAGTGATTTTCTTCAACGTTTAAATTGAGTTCGCTTCCTGTGAGTGGCCTTAGGTGACCTGTGAAAATTGCTCGCTACTCTTCAACCCAGAAAATGGTTCGTTACTCTCTTGATCAAGAAAACCTGGGGCCAGGAGTGAGGCAGGAGGATTGTTGTGAGTTCGAGACCAGACTGAGCTACAAACTGAGCTTAAGGCCAGCCTGAACTGCATAGTGAGACCCTGTCTCAAAAAAAAAAAAAAAAGAAAAAGAAAACCCCACAAAATCATGCAAACCAAGTGGCACAAATCTTCACGTTCACTTTAAGAACACACGTGAAACTGCCCAGGCCATCAAGGGCATGCATATCCAAAGGACCACCAAATATCTGAAGGATGTCACATTAAAGAAGCAATGTGTACCATTCCAGCGTTACAATGGTGGAGCTGGTAGGTATGCGCAGGCCAAACAGTGGGGCTGGACATAGGCTCGGCGGACCATAAAGAGTGCTCAATTTTTGCTGCACATGCTTAAAAATGCAGAGAGTAATGTTGAGATTAAGGGTTTAGATGTAAATTCTCTGGTTATTGAACATATCCAGGTGAACAAAGCACCCAAGATGTGCCACCGTACTTATAGAGCTCATGGCCAGATTAATCCATTCATGAGCTCTCTCTGCCATATTGAGATGATCCTTACTGAAAAGGAGCAAATTATTCCCAAACCAGAGGAGGAAGTTGCACAAAAAAAAAAAAGATCCCAGAAGAAACTGAAAAAAAAAAAAAAAAAAAAAAAAAAAAAAAAAAAAAAAAAAAAAAAAAAAAAAA
>PVKA01007222.1:0-11768 GCA_004027165.1 Ctenomys sociabilis | reverse complement strand
GGGAGAGTATCAGAAACAAGAAAAAGAAAGCTCTCAACCTACTGAAAGGGAATTGAGTAGAACTGCAATGCACTTTTTTTTTCAGAATTTTTCAAATTCATTTAATTATTCTAATATACTCATTTATACAATGTAACACTTTTATCTCAGTAATGACTGAAGCATATGTAATCATATCCAATTTTTCACTTCAAATATTGATTATTTTGGTCTTTTTATTTTTTTAACTTACATTTTTCTTTCTGCATGTTGGTAGTACACAGTGATTATGTTCATCATGGGGAGTTGGTACACACATATAGCATCTTAATTGGTCATTCTCTTCTCTCCACCACCTCTCCACTCCCTCTATCTCTTTGGCCCTTTCCCTTTCCAAAAGATCTGCCATCCTATGTCCTGTTATCTATTATTCTCTTTTTATTTACATTTCATATTTCTCATATGAGAAACTATATGTTTCGGAAGCCTGGCATTGTGGTCTCAAGGTATATCTATTTTCCTACAAATACTTTGATTTTACCCATCCTTATGGCAGAGCAGTACCCTATTGCATATAAATACATTTTCTTTTTCTTTTTAATTTTTGTTTTATTGAAGTACAAATATCAAAGAGACAGTTTTAAGATACCTTGATAAGATGGATCTGATAAATTAATACATGCAATGCACTTTGACTTTATATAAACAAAGCAGTAAACACTTGTTTTAAGCGAGTGACTTTGTGGGTTTAGGCCCTAAATAAAAGACAGAGTTTGAATTGAAACTGCATTTCTGAATCTAACCCAGAGGCTACAGAGGAGTTGTCATGGAACTGCTTCCTGGGAGGAAAGGTTCTTACCTCTTTGCTTCCTATTTTAGCTTTTATCCATTGTTGCTGTTGCTGTTACTGTTCATTTGTTTTGGTGTTGGTTATTTTTGAGACAAGGTCTCACTAGTCCAGGCTGGCTTTAAATTCACTGTATAGCCCAGGCTGGCCTGATACTCCCAGCAATCCTCCTGCCTCAAATTTCTGAAATGCAGGGATTACAGGTCTGTGCTTCCTGGAAATACGATTTATTTTTATTTTAGGGAAGCGTCCACAGGATGTTCAGGGTCTCACTACTAGATCAGTCTCGTAGTGATCCCCCTGTTTACAGCCTCCCAAGAGCTGGGATTACAGGAATGGGCCACCACACCCAGTCTCAATTGTTATCACACCCAGTCTCAATTGCCATCTCAGTGTGTCCCAGAGGTAGGGCAGACACGGGCAGGCCTGGGGATTGAACCCCTAGCCCCTGCATCTGCTTGCAGGTGCTTTAATCCGCTGAGCTATTTGGCCAGCCCTAGAAATACAAATTTTAAGAAGTGATTGAAGCTGCCAAAATCCCAAAACATGACAAAACTAGTCTTAATGCAGAATTAAAGCCCACTCATTTAAAACTGAAAGGGGCCCAGGTTATGGCTCAGTGGAATAGTGTTTCCCTGGCAAGTGCAAGGGCCTGAGTTCAACCCCTGGTTCCACAAAAAAAAAAAAAAAAAACTGAAAGAAGTGCAACTGGGGGCCAGGGAGATGGCTCAGTGGAATAAGCGCTTCCCTAGCAACTGCAAGGGCCTGAGTTCAATCCCTGGTTCCACCAAAAAAAAAAATTAAATTTAGCTGAGCTTGGTGGCGCATGCTGTAATCCCAGCACTCGGGAGGCTGAGACAGGAGGATTGTTATGAGCTCGAGACCAGCCAGAGCTACAAAGTGAGCTTAAGGCCAGCCTGAACTGCATAGTGAGACCCTGTCTCAAAAAGACAAAAAAAGAAGTGCAACTGTTAGAAATACATGCCCCCCCAAAAAAGGAAATACAATTAGAGGAATTAAATGTAAAAGAACTAATTCCCTTCAAGTGATAGTTTATGTTGCAAACATAAAGTTACATTTAAATTTACTTGATTAATGAAAGTCATAGAAATAATTTCTTCTTAAAGACACACAGCTTTGGAGATCAAGAAAGACAATGTTACACTAATGTAACTCATCAGAAGCACAAGTATTTAGGGATTGCAAATCCTAACAATAAAACCAACTCCCAAAAAAGAAAAGAACAGGATTTTCAGACTTAATAAGATTTCTAGGGCTGGGGAGATGGCTCAGTGGAATAAGTGCTCCCCTGGCAAGCACAACAGTTCAATCCGCGGTTCTGCCAACAAAAATAAATAAGATTTCTAAGAACACCAACAACAAAAAAAAAGATTTCTAGGGCTAATGATATAGCTCAGGAGGCCAGGGGAGACAGCACACTAGAATAAGCATTTGCCTGGCAAGTGCAGGGTCCTGAGTTCAATCCCTAGTATGCAAAAATAAAAAATAAAGGCCGGGGAGATGGCTCAGTAGAATCTGAGTTCAATCCCTGGTTCCTGGTTCTGCCTAAATAAATAAATAAATAAATAAATAAGAAAAGAGATAGCTCAGTGGACTAAGCACCTGCTTAGGCAAATACAGGGACCCGGGTTTGAACCCCATCACCACATGCCAAGCAAGCCCCACCTCCGGGCGTGCTGAGTCGGCCACTGAGACCAGGCATAGTGACACAAGATCACTGCAAGTCGGAGCTGCACAGTAAGACCATGCACCAAATACATAAAAAATTAAAATAAAAACGATTTCTACTAAAAGTAACAAAGCCACAGGAAGCAAGACAACAAAACAATTCTTCAAAGATCTTAAGCCTTTCCTGCATCCCCTTCTGTTAATGATTCTGCTTGACAAAACCAAAAGCATTACTGGAAAAGTAAAAACTCCATATTGTTCCTCCTCTCATCAAGAGTGTTCTATGCCACCCTGCCTTGGAATCAGTCAATTATGGACTGAAACCTCTATAAACTGTGAGTGAGAGCTAGTGGATATTTTAACTCAACAACAAGTGAAATGTAACTAGGATAGAAATTGGTACCAGATCCCCAGTTCTGCCAAAAAAAAAAAAAGGAAAGAAAATAAATTGGTACCAGAGAAGTGGAATCCTTGCTGTATTTTTGCTTTGTTTCTTTGTGGTACTAGGGATTGAACTCAGGACCCTGTGCTTGCCAAGCAAGCACTTATTCTATTGAGCTATCTCCCTGACCCCTCCTTGCTGTTTCAAGAGTCTTTGGAAATGGCTTGCAGGAAGAGTTTGGAAAGCTTTGGAAATGCTGACTGAAAGAGTAAAGCTGGAACAGCTTATGCTGTTCTGTATGGAAAATTCTGACCAGGGCTCCAAAGACCATAAGGTTAATAGAAATCCTGCCAGTAAAGACCAGGCTTCAGAGGTTTCTGCTGGGAAGGTCTGCAGCAGCTGTGGGACTCTGGATGATGTGTGTTCCAGCATGGCAGAAACTTTGTCTGCATTTTCTTGTGTCCAGAGACTTTCCCTGAGACTGAGATTAAGGGTGGCAGACAAATTAATCTTGAAGAAGAAATTTCA
This sequence comes from Ctenomys sociabilis, assembly GCA_004027165.1. NCBI lineage: Eukaryota > Metazoa > Chordata > Mammalia > Rodentia > Ctenomyidae > Ctenomys > Ctenomys sociabilis. The sequence continues at coordinate 8,343 of PVKA01007222.1, read as the reverse complement.
AAGCATTTAAATGTTGAGGTGGTGGCATGGCTACTGATGGAAGCTTTTAGCCAGTTCTATGTCGAGAATCAAGATTATTATTTAAAATGTGAGCCAGACATGGTGGTGCATGCCTATAATCCCAGTGCTCAGGAGGCTGAGGCAAGAGGATTGTTGTGGGTTCGAGACCAGCCTGAGCTACAAAGTGATTTTTTTTTTTTTGGTCTTTTTGAGACAGGGTCTCATTATGCAGTTCAGAGCTCACTTTGTAGCTCAGGCTAGTCTTGAACTCACAACAATCCTCCTATCTCAGCCTCCTGAGTGCTGGGATTACAGGCACGCGCCACCACGCCCGGCTACAAAGTGATCTTAAGGCCAATCTGAACTGCATAGTGAGACCCTGTCTCAAAAATAAATAGATAAATAAATAAAATAAAATAAAATGTTGTCAGTTTGGCCAGGAAGGAGGCTCCAGTAATGGTATGGACTGTAAAGATAGAGCTGGGGAGATCTTGATTGCTGAGAAAGAATAGGTAAATAGAAAAGGTAGCCTAGGGCCAGGGAGACAGCTCAGTGGAATAAGCACTTGACTGACAAGCATAGGGTTCTGAGTTCAACCCCACCCCCATCGCAAAAAAAAAAATAAATAAATAAAAAGGTAGCCTGAGGGCATCACAGGAAGCAGCAGGACTCCATCTTTTGCAGCTTCAAAATTGCAAACATGAAAGACTTGAAGAAGAAAGCTGCAGAGTACCGTGTTCCAAAACTGCAGCAACCTAGGGAACTTGTTCCTCAGAATTGCATTCAGATTGCTCAGCAATGCAGATACTCAACTCCTACAACCTAAAGAAAGGGAAACCTGGCTATTGCTCCTGCTGGTGGCAGACCTTGGCATCATCCGTATATTGCTGCTTTCAGGTGCATGTAAAATGGAAGGCTTTAGGGTCAGGAAGGCTTCCACATGGATTTCAGAAGGCCTGGAAACCCAGGAATGTGTACTTAAGGCAATACATGAAGTTATGAGTGCAAAGCCAAAGGTACAGCGAGGACCCCTGAAGTTTAGAGAAGACAGGAACATAGATCATCTAAGAAAAACTGCATGGAGGAAGCAAAGCAAGCCCAAGAGAGAAATCGTAGCAGCTACAACTAGAGCTATCCAGGCCCTTCAGAATTCACATCTTGCCACAGATTGCTTCGGATGCTGCATTTTCTCTGCTGGATGTTGGACTTGCTTTGGTTCCCTTCCTTTGCGCTGTGCCATAGAATGCTGGAAGTGTATAACTTTCTTTTCAATTGTACAGGAACTCACGGACAAGAGTTTGCCTTACATCTCAGAGAATACTTGGGACTTGGACTTTGCAGCAATGCTGAAATGGTTAGGACTTGGGCAAAACTTGGAAGTAACCTGAATGCCTTTTTTTTAAAGGAATGTTCATGAATCTTGAGGGGCCCAGGGGTGAAATGTTATGATTTGTGTCTAGCTGTCCCTCCCAAAGCCTCATGCAGTCTTAGGCTTTTTTGGAGGTAGGTGAATCTAGAGTTTGTAGTGGATTCAAGGTCCAATGCTGAGAATAATGTTGTGAGTGCCGCACCTGCCCTGCCCTAGGGAGGGTATAAGACACTGAAAGAGAGAAAAATAAAATCCTCATCATTTTCCCTCTAAAATATATATTGGAACCAGGGAGATGGCTCAGTGGAATAAGCACTTCCCTGGCAAGCGCAAGGGCCTGAGTTCAATCCCCAGTTCTGCCAAAAAAAAAAAAAAAAAAAAAAGATAAAGACTTTCTTTGGGGCCAGGGAGATGGCTCAATAGAATAAGCGCTTCCTTGGCAAGCGCAAGGGTCTGAGTTCAATTCCTGGTTATGCTGAAATGTATATTGTACCACCTTAGTCTTCCCAAGATCATACATAGCACTTTCTGATATTCCGGATAATGCCCTCAAAGTGCTCATACCTTGGGAGGCAGGAGAGATGGCTCGGTAAAATAAGCACTTGCCTGGCAAGCACCCTGGTTCCGAAAAAAAAAAAAAAAAAAAGAAAGAAAACAAAAAAAAATTCTCGTACCTTCTCAGCTGATGAGGATCCTGGCATCCTCCCTGATCTGAAAGACAGTCCCTTGAGTCCCCAATCCATGGCCGATTTCACCCCTAGCCCTTACCTAAATGTTCCGATGCAAATTTTCATGTCTCCTTTCCTAAACTCCAGTTTTTAATATTTACATGTTGTCTTCCAATTTGTTGTCCAAAAATCAAGAGGGAATTCAGAGAAATTCTGAATTCTCCAATGTCAACTGCAAACCTTGAGAATCTCGTTCTCTCCATTCTTATGGTGTCTTATTTTTGCATGGGAGAATGGAACTTTCATCTCTGAGGCATCAAAGGATTCCCTTCCACTCTGCCCACATGCTAGTGCCATGACCAAACAGTGCCCCTTGGCACAGCTCATCTGCTGGAGTCAGTTGCCAGCTGTTGTTGACAAGAGGAGCACATCACTGGACGGCACTCACAGTCCAGCTGTGACTTCAGTGAGTTGATGACATCACACTTGTTCTCAGGGACAGAATTCACCTCCATTGTGATATGCTCTGCAGCAACCAATGAGAATTGAGGATGTATCTAAAATAGCAAGCAAATGAAGATCTAGCTTTCAAAACAAAACTCTAGGCAACAGTGTGAATCTTAACAAGTTGGAAATTGGGTTTTGGCATTTCTCCCATGAAGAAGAAAAAAAAATTTTCTAATCATTTTCTAACAAATTTTGGTTCGGTTTTGTAAGACAAGATCTTATTATGTAGTTCAGGCTGCTTTTAAACTTACTAGGTAGCCCAGACTAGCTTCAAATTCCCCATGGTGGTCCTGCCTCAGCCTCCCAAGTAGTGGGATGACAGGCACCTGCCACCATACCCAGCAATTGCTGTATTATTAAGAGGAAAAAAGAATGTTTTGCTAATTGGGCTGGCCAGATAGCCCAGCCGATTAAAGCACCTACTTAGGTAGATGTAGGGACTGTGAGTTCCATGCCTGCTGGGCCAGCACCTCCCTCCGGGGCACATTGAGGCAGCTACTGAGACTGGGTGTGGTGGTGCGCACCTGTAATCCCAGCACTTTGGGAGGCTGAGAAACAGGAATGATCACTATAAGTCTGATCTGTGTAGTGAGACGCTGTGGGCCCTGTACTAAATACATTTAAAAAGACATTCTGCTAGAGAAAATACAACTGAGTAGTCTTCTTGTAAATTCCTGGGTCTGAGTTTTAAAAACAATTAAAATGGCAAATGAGGTGGTATGTACTTATAAAGCCAGCACTCAGGAAGTTGACTAAGGAGGACTAAAGCAAGTTTGAGGCCACACTGGCGACAAAGCAAGAAAAATAAAAATAAAATAAAATAAATAAAAATAAAAAAAAAACATAAAATAAATAGAGAAATTAGCAGCTTCAGTATTTGTGGCATTTTTTTTTTTTTTTTTTTTTGGTGGAACCAGGGATTGAATTCAGGTCCTTCCGCTTGCCAGGGAAGTGCTTATTCTACTGAACCATCTCCCCGGCAGCAGCTTCAGTATTAAAAAAAAAAATCTAGAGCCGGGCATGGTGGCGCATGCCTGTAATCCCAGCACTCGGGAGGCTGAGGCAGGAGGATTGTTGTGAGTTCGAGACCAGCCTGAGCTACAAAGTGAGCTTAAGGCCAGACTGAACTGCATAGTGAGACTCTGTCTCACAAAGACAAAAAAAAAAAAAAATCTAAAGCTTATGGTCATGGTAGTGCATGCCTATAATCCTAGCACTCAGGAGGCTGAAGTAGGAGAATCACTGAGAAATCAAGGCCAGCCTGAGCTACACAGTGAGTGCAGCTACATAGGAAGACTCTGTCTCAAAAAAAAACCCTTAAAAACAGCCTCTTCTATTGTGCTGCAATAGCTATCAGCTTTTGTTTCTTAAAGGAGAGATTTATTTGGGTTTTTATCATGTTTAAAGTATAAACATTAGGACCAAGGAAATAGTTTAGCAGCACAGTACTTGCCTGGCAAGCATAAGGTCCTGAGTTTGATCCCTGGTACCAAAAAAATACAAAAATGAAAAAATAAAGTATGAACATTAGGCTGCCAATGTAGCTTAGTGGTAAAGACCACTTGCCTGGCCGGGCATGGTGGCGCATGCCTGTAATCCCAGCACTTGGGAGGCTGAGGCAGGAGGATTGTTGTGAGTTCGAGACCAGCCTGAGCTACAAAGTGAGCTTAAGGCCAGCCTGAACTGCATAGCGAGACCCTGTCTCAAAAAGACAAAAAAAAAAAAAAAAGACCACTTGCCTGGTACACACAAAACTTTGGGTTTCATGCACAGCAACACACATTCACACACATACACACACACACTAAACCTGAGGGGAAAATCTGGACAACATGGAAGATGAACCACGAAAAATAATAATAGGCCCAGCCAGATAGCTCAGTGGACTAAAGCACGGGCTTAGGCAGAGTGCAGCAGCCAGGGTTTGATCCTGTTGTGCTGTGCCAGCCCCACCCCCAGGGAGCGCTGAGACAGAGATTGAGACTGGGGTGGTAGTGCACACCTGTAACCCCACACTTGGGAGACTGAAAACAGGAGATCACTATGAGTCTGATCTATGCAGTGAGACGTATAGACCCTGTACTAAATACATTAAAAAAAGAAAGAATAATAACTAAGAGAAAGGACAAAGAATGTCTAATCAGTCCCTGTGACTGTCTCATAGTCAAATCCAACCAGTCAACTGGAATCACATGATGTTCATTGCTTTGAAAATAGTCTACTACTTCTTTTTTATACTGCTGAGGATAGCACCCAGGGTCTTAGCTCTAAGCTGCACCTGAAACCCTTTGCCAGGCCCCAAAATAGTTATAGTAAACTACATAGCAAAATCAGAAGGAGATACACCAATATCTGAATTCCATCTTAATTATAATAAACAAATCATTGATATCAAATAACTCTATTATTTAAAACCGCATTCATCCTGGATTGGTAAGTTTTGTTTTTTGTTTTTGTTTTTGGAACATTTATAAGCAGTGCATTTTAAATACTCGGAGAATCATCATAACCCACTGAAGTCCCATTTGTGCCAAGTTGCAGCCATAGTTAAAATTGAAAATAAATGTCTAGGAGATAGCTCAGTGACATAAGTGCCTGCCTGGCAAGCACAAGGTCCTGAGTTCAATCCCTAATACCAAACAGAAAAAAAACAAAAACACTATTAAGGGGCCGGCCAAATAGCTCAGTGGATTAAAGTGCCCAGGGATTGGATCCCCCGGCCTGCTGTGTCAGCCCCACTCCTGGGGTGCACTGAGAGGGTAATTGAGACTGGGTGTGGTGGTACGCACCTGTAATCCCAGCTCTTGGGAAGCTGTAAACAGGCACATAGCTACAGTCCCATATAGTGAGAACCTGAACATCCTATAGACCCTTCCCTAAAAAATACAAAACAAAAAAATAATAATAATAATAAATTTTAAAAATTGAAAATAAAGATCAGGATAAACAGTCTCATAATTACATGAATTGCACTGGCAACTCTTCAAACACTGGGTGGGTAAGGTGGCCCGGAGAAGACACGTGAGACAGCGCAGCACTACTGGCGGTGCAGCTGCCTGACTCATTTAACCCCGCCCACGCGTTCCTAAGCTTTGGTTACATCACTAATCAAATGAAGCTATCTGTGAACACTTGCTTTGGTTTTGGTGCTGCTGTTTGTGGAATAGGAGGGAACCCCAGGTCTGGTGTGCACAAGAGAAAGCGCTCTCTGCCCCTGAGCCACACCCCAGCCCCAAGAGACAAACTTTATGATCATACTTCTCAGTAGGAAAAGCTAGGGAATTGTTCTGGAAACTAAGGAATCGTACTTTCATTGCTTCCATATGAAAAAGATAAAGTAAATATTTAACATGTATTCGTGCCTGGATATATCTTTACCTATTCGATGCTCCTGTGAACTGTTTTTCAGGGAAGGGGTGTTCCCGGGGACAGAATCCAGGGCCTTTGCCCTGAGGTACATGCACAGCCCTTTTATCTTCATTTTGAGACAGGAACTTCTTAGTTGCTAACTTGCCCAGGCTACTCATGATCTTCCTGCCCCATCCTCTCAGAGATGTAGGATTATAGGCAAGTGCCATCACCAGCTTGAAACTTTATATTTATTTATTTATTTTTGACAGAACCAGGGATCAAACTCAGGCCCTTGCACTTGCCAGGGAAGCACTTATTCTACTGAGCCATCTCCCCGGCCCCTTGAAACTTTTTTTTTGTAGCTGATTGATCTCACCTTTACTGGGATAACCTTTGCAACAAATACATTTGGAGCCAGCAGCCTCCCAGACAAGCCTGTGCCCAGGTCATCGCTACAGGTTAATTTTTCTTTTTATTTTATTTTTATTTATTTTATTTTTATTTTTTTTGAGACAGGGTCTCACTATGAAGTTCAGGCTGGCCTTAGGCTTACTTAGAGCTCAGGCTGGTCTCGAACTCACAGCAATCCTCCTGCCTCAGCCTCCCGAGTGCTGGGATTACAGGAGTGCGCCACCACGCCCGGCTAGGTTAATTTTTCATATAGCAGAATTTCAGATCAGTGGAATGAATCATGCAACACATCCTTGTTTGTGTCTGATTTCTTTCACTTAGTAGAATATACTTGAGGGTCAGGCATGTGATTGTGTACACCAGTGGTCTGTACTTCCTACAGTATTCCTTCCTTTTAGGGTAACCATGGTATGGAGAGTGCTTTGGTTTGATATGCTGTTTGGTCTTCTGAGATGAGGCCTTCCTTTGTAGTCAGTCTGGCCTGGCCTTGAAATCACTATATACCCCAGGCTGGCCTCAAAGTTGAGGCCATACTTCTGCTTCAGACACCATGCCAAGCACCACTGTTTATATGCTCATTGATATATCTAGGTGTTGATGCCCCCAAATGGCTTATGTCTTAGAAGCTTGGTCCCCAGAGTGGTACAATCAAGAGGTGATAGAATCCTTGACAGGTGAAGTTGCATGCAAGTGTCGAGATCAGCTCATCGGGGCTGTGGAACCCTGGCCATGAGATGAACGACTTTGCCCCCACCTCCAAGCAGTTCCGCCACAGCACAAACCCAAAGAACAGGGCCCAGCAGTTAAAGCTGAGAACCTCCAGGACAGAGCCAAAGTGAACCTCTTTTCTAAAATGGATAATTTAGGGTATTTGGTCATAGTGAAATGGAAGCTGATGATCCATTACCTACTGATACCTGTTTGGGTAGTGTTCCAGGTTTGGTTTGGTTTTATTGGGTTCTGTTTGTGGTGGTGATTAAGCCCCAGGCTTTGCCTGTAAGCTTCATTCCTAGACTTTTTTATTTTATTCTTTTGCAGAATCGGGGATTGAACTCAGGCCCTTGCACTTGCCAGGGAAGCGCTTATTCCACTGAGCCATCTCCCCAGCCCCTAGACTTCTTTTTATTTTATTTTACTTTTATTCACTAAGTTACTAAATTGCTCAGGTTGGGCTCAAACTTGCAATCCTCTTCTCTCAGCCTCGTAGAGTGTTGGGATCAGAAGTGTGCACCTGGTTTCACTGTGGGTTTTTTGCGGAATTGGGGATTGAATTGAGGCCCTTGCACTTACCAGGGAAGCGAGGTTACTCCACCGAGCCATCTCCCTGGCCCCTTCACTGTGGTTTTGACTTACCTTTTTCCCCTTACTGATGATGTTGTGACTTTTTCGTTTGCTTATTGGCTATTCTGCATGGGTATGTATATGTGTGTGATATGTTCAAATGTTTTGGTATTATTTTAGTAATGTGTGTGTGTGTGTGTGTGCACGTGTGTACACATGTGTGCACTCCAAGAATTGAACTCAGGACTTTGCACTCACCAGGCAGGTGCTTATGACACTGAACTATCTCCCCAGCTATCTTTGCTTTTTGTGTGTGTGTGTGTGAAACTAGGGATTGAACTCAGGCCCTTATTCTACTGAGCTATCTCCCCAGCCCTGCTATTTTTTTTTTTTAAATTGGATTGTTTTCCTTCTTTTTGCTTTTTCTTTTCTGTCTTTTTTTTTAGATAGGGCCTCATTCTGTAGTTCAGGTTGTCCTCAAACTCACCATTTCACTATGTAACAGCTCAAATTTTCAGTGATCTTCCTGTCTCAGCCTGTGAGTGCTGGGATTACAGGCAGGCATCACCATGCCTGGCTCTCTCTCTTCACAGTTCCAGAGGGTGAACTCAGGGCCACTAAACTGAGCTATACCTCCAGCCCAGGTTGAGCTTTAGCTTGTTATCCTCTTGCCTTAGTCTCTCAGAGGGTTCAGATTACAGGTGTGTGCCACCATGCCCAACTTTAAAAATATAGACTACTAGGGGGCTGGGGAGA
>PVKA01007221.1:0-78994 GCA_004027165.1 Ctenomys sociabilis | reverse complement strand
AAAAAAAAAAAAAAAAAAAAAAAAAAAAAAAAAAAAAAAAAAAAAAAAAAAAAAAAAAAAAAAAAAAAAAAAAAAAAAAAAAAAAAAAAAAAAAAAAAGGTTCACAAGGCAGATGAAAAAAAAGCAGGGCTGGCCTGATAGCTTAGCAGGCTAGAGTGTCTGCTTAGGCAGAGCACAGCGGTCAGGATTCCATGCCTGGCATGCTGTGCCAGCCCCACCCCCAGGGCACAGTGAGACTGCAATTGAGCGGGGTGTGATGGCACATGCCTGCAATCCCAGAACCCGGGAGGCTGAAAGCAGAAGGATGGCTATGGGTCTGATCTATGTAGTGAGACCCTGAACACCCTGTAGACCCTGCCCTAAAAACAGGTAAAAACAAAAAAAGCACATGTGATGAAATGAGGGGAAAAAAAAAAGCTCCCAAAACATATTTTTGTAGAAGGTTGCTTTAAAAAGCTACATGGAGCCACCTAGTGACAGAATTTCATGCTAATGGAATTACATGTGGTCATAAACAGTAAACAAGTCACAAACTGAAAGATATTATAAATGACTAGGTCAGAAACAAAGCCCAGTATGCATATAAGACCTCAATTGCAAAAGAGACAGGATTCATGTGTCAAAGTTTTCACTTTTAAATTATTTTTCTTTTTCTTTTATTGTCAGTACAAAGCTTAAATGTGGCTTTTGCAAACAGCTCAAAAATTTTCCAATTTAATAGCTTTTCACCAAGTGTACATGTTAGAGATAATTGGATTCCATTTTTAAATTCTTATATTTCACCAAACTGAATTAGTCTCAAAAAGTCAATTTCTTTAAGTTGGAAAATATCTGTTAATGTTTCCAAACAGAATAGAACACATACCCCCACCCATGAACTCATAAAATTCTTTTATCAATGAGACAGCGAAACTCCATTTCTAAGGATGCTAATGTAGCAGAAAATTGTCACTCCAATTAAAATCCTTTGTATCTCTGAAGAGAATAAGCATAACAGTTGTATGTATTATTTAAGGGGATTTATACAGACTCACATCTAATTGGAACATTCTAGAGCTGCTGTCGAAGGGGGCCTGAGCCTGTGTCAGATGAGCCTTTGTTAAACCCCTGCGTCTCTTCCTTTCATTTAAGAATCGGTTTATTATGAATCGGCCCCGGCATCTTCCAGAACGATGGATAAATGCCAATGATTGATAAGAACTTACAGAGTTCCATAACTGATTTTGCAATCTATTATGTGAAAATGTATTGAAAATCTTCTTTAATTTGTTAATGAAATTACAGAATGGGGCATAAAAAAATTCATGGACGTTCGTCTCAGTTTTGCTTCTTCTTTTAGTTGGGCAAAAATCAACTTGAAAATATGTTTTGCTGAAAAACTAGAGTGGAAATTTGGGATGCTGATGCCACTTACTGACAGCTTCCCCTGGCTAAGGACAAGGGCAGGTGCAGCACCCTCTGTTCTGTATTTGTGACAATGTGCTCAAGGCGTGCAGTGATTTCTGATTCATATTTTATTGTGGAATAGCTCATAAACAGACACATGAGCAGTACTAGTACACTCACTTATAAGTCAGTCCAATAATCATTACAAGAGGGGAAATATCTATAAAACTAAAATCTCAGGTACATAATTTATTTCAGAATGCAGTTTTCTAGGCCACACCCATCAAAGATCCTAGCTAAAAGGTTCTGAAGAAGGATCTAGAAATCCTCATTACTAGTTATCACTGCCACAACCATCCTTGGAGTTGCTAAAGAGGGAGTCCACAAGCCATATGGGAAATAATACAATGTTACTCATCTGAAGTTTTGGGTTATTTTCTCACATTTTGTGTCATGTCATCAAACTACTGTTTAATTATTTGCTTCTTTCTTTGCATTATTATTGTGCTTATCCTTTTTTTCATGGTAGACTTCATTGGAATTTTTATTTGATCATAACCGTCAGAAGAAAGGATTTTTTGTTTGCCCTTTAAAATATATTTCTAAGAAAAGTCACATTTTGTTTTCAGTATTTCAAGAATAAACAGTGCATAAAATTATAATATCCCATCTCTATCTTGATTGGTGGAAGGTCTTTGTTTTATTTTAATATATGGACTTGTTTCTGCACATAAGAACTTGCTTGTACTGTCAGCTTTGTCGCTCTGAGTGAGTCAACAGCATCCCTACGACAGCCCTGACCAGCAAGCAGGCAAGATCCCGCAGTGCAGCACTCAGTGTTTTGCAGGACACTGTCTTCTGTAATATGCTACCTGACTGCCCATCCTCAAAGCTGAAATGTAACACAATGTCACATCGGGGTCCATGTGGCGTTCAGAATGACATCAAAAGATAATGCTGGAGTCTTCTCACATAGGTTTCTTGGAAGCAGACAATGGATTAATTCAACTGGTCCTTTGCTATAGGAAGGTCGAAAGAGAAACACTTCATTATTTCTTGTGGAGCATAATAAAAGAGTTTGAGATTAAAGGTGTGTCCCAGGATTTTCCTTATGGAAAGAGACACACAGACAGGAAAGGAAAACTCCATTTCTCAAATGCCCAAAGCTATCTAAGCAGTTATTTACCACCATAACTCTTGGTTATAGCCATTGTATTGCATATGAATCCCTCCAGCAAGGATGCATTGGTACTTTAAATGCAGCGTAGTCTTGTTTCCAGATGAGTTCTGCCTTTATGGGTCCCCTGAAAGCCCATATCCCATGCTGAATTAGTTCCTTCCACTTGATAGGAATGCAATATTTCTCTACTGTACCCACGTACTACATTTTTTTAAATCCATTCATCCACTGTTAGATGCTTAGGTTGACTCTACATTTCAGCTACTGTGAATAATGTTGCAGTGAACACAAGAATGTAGATATCGCTGACATTTTTATTTCAAATCTACTAGATATGCGACACAATTTCACTTATATGAAGAATCTAAAAACACCAAACTCATTCAACTGGAGAGTAATTTGGTGGTCACTATAGTCTGTGGGGAGAAGGAAATAGAGAGACATTGGCCAAAGGGAAGAAACTTTCAGATAGATTAGAGGAGCACATTGTGGTATCTACTGTAAGTCAGGTTACTGTAGTCAACATGCAATGTAAAATATATCATATAATTCTTATTAATTAAAATATCTCAGCATAAAAATCAAAGGCATGCAAGATGGCAGATATTCTAAACAGCCTGCTTCAACTGTCACATCTTATGTAACAAAACACAGTGATGCATCTCGCAAATTTATGCAACTTTTATGAATTAAAACACTAATAATATGTTTGCTAAAATACAAAGTTCAATTTATTGTTTTTTAACTTTGAAAAGATCAGAAATATGATTTCTACCCGCACAGAATGTACATTTGAATGAGCCCTGAAAGCAGCGTCTGCACACCTGCCTAGCTGTTGCCGTGGGTAACAATGTGATTCCACTGCTGCTAATTGTACGGGAACACCCAGCCAGCCACTGGAATTGCTTATTATTTTCTATTTCCAAATAGCAACTTACATTTCAATCTACACTTCAGAATGAGTAGTAGATTTAACTTTATTTGTTTATATATTTATCTATTGGTGCATGATCCTAATATTCCTAATGTTTTGGTTAGAAGATAGCTGTCATCTAGAGAGAAATGCCCAAGGCTTCTCCACATGCTTCTGGAGACCCGGTGACTGGATCTCATCTAATGCCGTGTCACAGCATGAGCTGTGGAACAGAGGTGCGGCACATAGTGTGAAAGGGAAAAGGTAGGAGAAGAGTCTCATTTTCATAGTAGAGTAAGGTAGCAAAACTATGAAATGAGTACTCGTTTCCTGTCAAAACCATGTGCTAGTTTATGTCACGTTATAAAATATAACAAAAATACTAAGTTCAGACCATCACTTATGAAACATTTGGAAGTATCTGGATAGCCTCCTAAATTATTAAGTGTTCAATTGAAAGGTGAAGTTTTTCATTTTGATTTAAACATTTGTTATTACTGACACCATCGTTATCTCAGAGCTTTTATTCTATGACTGGTTAGATTTTCTTCAGATAAAAAGACAGACCACATATACTCAACAAAGGGCTGGGGAGCTAGCTCAGCAACTCAAGTGCCCACCTGGCAAGCACAAGATCCAGAGTTCAACCCCTGGCACCACAAAGAAACAAAGGTAAATGAGGATGTGCTGAGATTCAAGAAAGAAATAATTAACCAATGGAGCCTTGCCTCAATTTCTCTAAATGAGAAACCCAAAAACTACTCAAGACATGAGTGTTCCTCTTCTAAAACACAATAGAAACAGCAGTGCTAAACAGTGGTAGAAATAGAAGCACCGTCTGTAAACAAAGGCCGTTAGAGCCTAGGCTTTCTTGCTCAGTCCGTACACGGCAGCCAGTGCTTTTCCACTCTGAGGCTATTTTCTCGGTTCTGTTTTCAAGCCACATGTGTGGTGACGCATGAGTGTCGAAAATTAAGTTCATTTTAAGCTAAACCACATCCACCAGGCAAGCAGCTTTAACCTGTATGAGTCAAACTTCTCATGTAAAAAATAACAGCCTGTGCTATCTCCTTCAGCTCACGAATCTTTATTTACTAAACTTCAACTCATGAAGTAGCAGGCATCAAAGTACCTATATAATGCATTGCAAATTGCTGATAAGAGAAAGAACGTAATAATCACATGAAGCCAGTAATTCCAGCTTATATTTGCTTTGAAGCAAAATGGGTTTTAATTCTGAAGAGTATTTTATGATAAAATTAGTAATTTTAAATAATTACTAATTAGTATTTTATGATAAAATTAGTAATTTTAAATGACTATAGTCATTTAAAATTACTAAATATAACTATACTTTCCAGGGCTGAGAGAATAGATAGCTCCATGGGCTAAGCACCTGCCTGGCATGCACAAGGCCCCGGCTCCAATCCCTGGTACCACACACTATGCCCTGGGTGCCGAGCCAGCTCCAACAGTAATGCCAGCACTGGGGAGGCTGAGACAGGAGGATCACTATGAGTCCAAGCTGCATAGTGAGAGCCTGTACCACATTAATTAATTAATTAAAATAAAATAAGAATTAACAGTATTTCTTTTGTATTGTTATTACTTTTTCATCTTTTTAGTTGTTTAAGGAATACAAAATAGTAATTTTAAAAAGCATTAGAAATGACACAAGGGGCCAGGGAGATGGCTCAGTGGGATAAGCGCTTCCCTGGCAAAGGCAGGGCCTGAGTTCAATCCCTGGTTCTGCCAAAAAAAAAAAAAAAAGACACAAAATTTCACTAAACAAAGTGATAGAAACTCAATAATGCTTGTTATATTTCATGATGTTATCTTCAAATTAGTTTTTTAGGTTACCATATATACAAATGCGCAAAATTGGATTTAAAAATTACAAGATTTTTTAAAAAGAAAAAATTATAATAATTTAAAAAATAATCATTAATTCCTCTTTTCAGAAGACCAGGGCAGTACAATTATTCAAATTATCCTGAATATATGTCTATTTTCTCCTTATGTCTATTTTCCATTTCCTCATCACAGTTTTCTTCCCATTAAACAATTTTTTTCCCTTTGACAGTATCCACTGTAACTTTCAAGAGGTCCTGTTTAAACCAGCTATTTCTTTCCTAGGCATTTTTCTAAAAGAATTGAAAGCATCATACCACAGCAATATATGTACACCCATGTTTATAGCGGTGCAATTTGTCATAGTTAAATCCTTGGAACAACCCAGATGCCCATCAACCAAGGAATGGATAAAAATACATATTTTTATACAATGAAGTATCACTCCACTATTTTAAAAAAAAGATAACTTCGAGGCTTTTGTAGATAAATGGATGCATGTAGAGACTACTTGTAAGTGAAAATCAATCCCACGTGTGCAAATATGGTCTCACTAGTGTGAAAATCCAAAAGAGCAAATAACATTCCTTAATCTTGTCACATTTTGTGCATCTGAGTAAGATTTTATCCTTGTTTCACCTTTCTTTTTTATTCCCACTTACCACACGCATGTCTTTGCCATCCTAGTTATTGATTATGGGGCAGAAGGTGCATCATTCCTTGTAAAATACAAAATGCCATGTTTTATAGGCCTTGGGATTGTATTCATGTAACATACGTGCTGACAAAATTGTATATGTTTCATACATTAGTGGGGCAGAGAGCTGGTGGTATCACTCTAACTGCTGGGGGATAAAAATTAAGGTCAACAGCCTGAGCTACCAAGTGAGCTTAAGGCCAGCCTCAACTGCATAGTGAGACCCTGTCTCAAAAAAGACAAAAAAAAAAAAAAAAAAAAAAAAAAAAAAAAAAAAAAAAAATTAAGGTCAAGGGGACCAGGAGCAGAATGAGGGCAAGTGCAGTCGAGAAGGAGACAGTGTGAGTTGTTGGCCCAGGTGGCTGACTTCTAAGGCTGAATAATGAAAAAAGATTAATAAAAGAGCAGCATCATTTTGAGGGGAGGAGCAAAATAATGAAAGACCTGTAGCACAGCAGATGTTTGATTACTTATTTTATATGAAAGCAGGGCTAACACTTAAGACATTGTGATTATTTGGATATACTGTACCCATAGAACTTGGTAGGAACAATAAGACAGAAATATGAGCCCTGTTATTAAGTCAGTGATTTAAATGAGATATGATAAGAGAAAAAAAATAAATCTAAGAACAGTACTCCAGAATATTCTAAAAATTTTAGATTCCAAGATGAGGAATTCTTGCAAAGGGGACCTTGAGGGATCAGCATGCAAAGTAGAAGCCAAAACAAAAATGAAAACACAGGGCTGGGAGATAGCTCAGCAGTTTAAGCGCTTGCCTGGCAAGCACAAGGACCCAGGTCCTCCTTGATACTGCATACCATGCCACCATGTTGGCACTGACACCAGACGTGGTGGTGGACACCTGTAATCCCAGCCCTGGGGAGGCTGAGACAGGAGGATCACTAGGAGTCCAAGCTGTGTAGTCAGATCCTGTGCCAAATAAATAAATACATGAAAGCATTTTTTTAAACAATGAAAAGACAAATTTAAGACCTGAAACCTTTGGTGCTATGAAAGTAAAGTGAAGAAAATATTTCAAGGAGGCAGAGAAATTCTGTGAAGTGCACCCTGGTAAGGTGGAGACAGAGCACCAGCTGTCCCACCATATAGCTGCTCCTCCTTCGGTAGGGTGATCCAGAACAAGGTCTTACTGGAGTAAGTGAAAGAAAATAGTCGACAGGGAGATGCAGACAAGTACAGACAGGGCCTTTGAGTTGATTTTCTTTCTGTACATGACATAGGGGAAGAAGGTAAAAATAAAATAATCTTTTTCTTTTCAATTGTGATAAAAATAGTCATACCATAAAATTTACCGTTAGATCCATTTTCTAAGTATGAAGTTTACTATGCCCATTAAATCACACCTACAGAAAGAATTTCAGACTGTTTCCATAGTGATGAGAATGATCCTGAAAACAGAAGGATGTGAGTTATCAGTGCTGGGTAGGAGGGAAAACTTGGGGACTAGGATCTTGTGTGAGTCAGAGAGGAATACACAGTATGCAAAACCTGAGCCTTGGCATAGGCAGGAACACCGTCCACCTGCGTTAACAGTATCTTTCCACTTCCCCTTCTCTTGGAGAAGCAAACTTCTTAGAGTGTGTCCTGAGAGCATTTTTCAGAGTGTCTTCATTCTTCCCTCCTGTCCCCCATAAGTCTTCTCTCTACCTTTACAGTAGCCAGCAAAGCATGGCCACTTTCTTCAGAACACTGATATTTAGTGGTCAATTGGTGCCGCTATGGGACTGAAACACAGTGGATAACCTGCATGAAGCTGGAGCTTTATAAGTTACTTTTTCAAAATACATCTGAGGTTCCCTCAGAGGAATGTTGCTATTTTAGGTATGGGACTCGCTCCTCAAATCCGTAAAACTTGCTGCGAGTCTGTTACAGCTAACTTTTCCAACTCTTTCTCTATGGGAGGTCAAGTATTCTTCATGTATTTAAATACAGAGGCATGTAGGAGTGTACTGAATATGTGAACACCAAGTAGAGAAACAGAATATGTCTCCTATTAAACAGATGTGTAAAACTCTAAAATTCTCTCAATCTTATTGCTGCTTTTAAAAATGGTACAGTGGTTGTACAAAGCAGCCAAAAAGGAAAGGTAGCATATTCATTAAATGATGCTGGGAAAATTGCCTATCTATTTTCAGAGGATTAAAATTGGACCTCTACCTGTTACCATGTACTAAACTAAAATCAAAATGTATCAAAGAGCTAAACATATAAACAGAACATTGAAGCAACTGAAAGATAAGATATGTAGAGTTCCTGAGAACGCCTCTATTTGCAAATAGTTCAGTTTCTAATCAGCAGAGTTCAGGAAAACTGCTTCTGTTCATGAGCTCCACATCAGGCAATGAATGTGACCATAGCCATCCTCCCCAGAATCATGGAACTAATTACGTTTATGAATGGAAGTACCGCTGTGAAATGCTTGAAGTCGTAGACGTAGGCAAGACTTTCTGAACAGAACTCAAATTATGCAAGAAATAACAGGAAGCATCAACAAATTGAATTAATCAAATTCAAAATCTCCTGAACAGCAAAGTGATCAGTCAGTGCAGGGAAAAGGCAACATACTAAATAAGGGAAAAATTTTACCCAGCTACTTATCAGACAGAGGACTAATATCTTGACTATATAAAGAGTTCAAAAATATCCTGAAATAAAAGATACAGTTAAGAAAAAGTCAAGTGAAATGAACAGACACTTTTTAGCAAAAGGAATACAACTACCAACAAACATAAAAAACAGTTCACCATCTCTGACCATTAAAGAAGTGAAATTTTACTTTATTTTGTTTTATTTTATTTTTGTCTTTTTGAGATGGGGTCTCACTATGCAGCTCAAGGTGGCTTTGTGCTCCTTCTATGGCCTAGGCTGGTCTCAAACTCCATCTTAGTTATTTTTTCTCATTTCTGGGACAAAGTACCCCATACCCAAAATTAAAGAAGGAAAGGTTGTGGGGGTTTCAATTCATACTTAGCTGGCTCCAAGGCAGAGCGGCACAAGACAGAGGGCAGCAGCTCATGACGCAGAAAACAACAAAGAACAAAGGAAGGAGTTTCAGTTTTGTTTCTCTTACTGGCTGTCAGCAGCTGCGCGTCCAGGACGCAGGGGTCCCTCTGGCTGGGCTAGGGCAGTCTGGCTGGACCTGACACAACTAGGTTCACAGTTGCTGAATGTACCTGGGGAGGAAGAGGAGGAGGAACAGGGTGGCTCTCTAGGGCCAGAGCAAGCGCTAAGTCACCAGGAAGCCAGAAGGAAATTCCTGACCAGCATGGTCTCCCAGGGCTCCCCGACTTCCCTGCTGGAGGCCCTGAGCAGTGACTTTCTGGCCTGTAAAACCTGCCTGGAGCAGCTGCACACACCTAAGACTCTGCCCTGCCTGCACACCTACTGCCAGGACTGCCTGGCCCAGCTGCGGACAGCGGCCATGTCCGCTGCCCCGAGTGCCGAGAGACAGTACCTGTGCCTCCTGCCGGTGTGGCTGCCTTCAAGACCAACTTCTTTGTCAATGGGTTGCTGGACCTGGTAAAGGCCAGGGCTTGTGGGGACCTGCGTGCAGGGAAGCCTGCCTGTGCCCTGTGTCCCCTGGTGGGGGACACTAGTGCTGGGGGGCCAGCCACAGCCCGATGCTTAGACTGTGCCGATGACCTGTGTCAGGCCTGTGCCTACGGGCTTCGCTGCACTCGCCAGACCCACACGCACCATGTGGTGGACCTGGTGGGCTACAGGGCAGGATGGTACCATGAAGAAGCCCGGGAACGCCAGGCAGCCCAGTGTCCCCATCACCCTGGGGAGGCTCTGCGCTTCCTGTGCCAACCTTGCTCCCAGGTGCTGTGCCGTGAGTGCCGCCTGGATCCTCTCCTAGACCACCCCCTACCCCTGGCCGAAGCAGTGAGTGCCTGGAGACCCGGCCTGGAGGAGTTGCTGGTAGGCGTGGACAGCAACCTGGTAGAGCTGGAGACCAATCGGGTGGTGGAGAAGGAAGCCCTGGCTCGGCTGAGGGAGCAGGCTGCCAGGGTGGGGATGCAGGTAGAGGAGGCAGCTGAAGGGGTCCTCCGGGCACTGCTGGCCCAAAAGCAGGAGGTGCTAGGACAGCTGCGGACCCACGTGGAGGCTGCTGAGGAGGCTGCCTGGGAAAGGCTGGCCAAGCTGGAGGACAAGGAGCAGGTGGCCAGGGCAGCGGCTGCCTTTGCCCGGCGGGTGCTCAGCCTGGGGCGCGAGGCTGAGATTCTCTCACTGGAGGGGGCCATCACGCAGAGACTCCAGCAGCTGCAGGGCTGTCCCTGGACCCCAGGGCCAGCCCCCTGCTTGCTGCCCCAGCTTGAGCTCCACCCTAGGCCCCTGGACAAGAACTGCCGTCTTCTTCAACTGTCTTTTGAGGAGCAGCAGACAGCAGGTGGTGGGAAAGATGGAGCGGGTACTGAGCGGGAGCCTGAAAATCAGAGCCAGCGAGAAGTTGGAGGTCAGCCAGAGGGCCAGAGTGGAGTCCAGCCCCAGGGTAAGGAAGGAGCCATAAGCCCCAAAGAGGACAAAGTTCAGTCACTCCAGGAAGACGTAGGACCCCAGCTGAAGAGGGGTGGCAGAGCCAACAAGAAAAAGAAGTTCAAAGGCAGGTGCAAATCCCTCTCCTGCGAGCCCAGCCCTGCCCTGGGGCCAAACCTGGATGGCTCAGGCCTCCTCCCCAGGCCAATCTTTTACTGTACCTTCCCCACGCCGATGCCTGGAGACAGGCGGTCCTCTCGCATCACTGGCCTCTGTCCCTATGGCCCACGGGAGATCCTGGTAGCAGATGAGCAGAACAGAGCACTAAAACACTTCTCCCTCAATGTCGACTAAAAGGGCACAATGCCAATCCCTGAGGAATGCTCACCCCAGGCAAGCCATGCAGTGACCGCACTGCCCGGCAGGGACCGGGTGGCTGTCAGTGTGGCAGGCCATGTGGAAGTGTACAACATGGAGGGCAGCCTGGCTACCCGGTTCATCCCTGGGGGCAAGGCCAGCCGGGGCCGGCGGGCACTGGTGTTCCTGATCACCAGCCCTCAGGGCAATTTTGTGGGGTCTGATTGGCAGCAGAATAGCGTGGTGGTCTGTGACGGGCTGGACCAGGTGATAGGGGAGTACAAGGGGCCTGGCCTGCATGGCTGCCAGCTGGGGTCCTTGTCTGTGGACAAGAAGGGCTATATCTTTCTGGCAATCCGAGAAATCAACAAGGTGGTGATTCTGGACCCAAAGGGATCACTTCTTGGCGATTTCCTGACAGCCTTCCATGGCTTGGAGAAGCCTCGGGTGACCACCATGGTAGACGGCAGGTATCTGGTCGTGTCTCTAAGTAATGGGACCATCCACATCTTTCGGGTCCACTCCTCCAGTTAGAGGAGCCAGGGTGGGGGAGAGGTGAGGTGGAAGTATAAGTGGGGGTATATATCGGTTGAGGGCATTTCCTGGAGGACAGGAGGTGGCAGTGTTTCAGCATGAAATACCAAACTACTAATCCCTTTCTGAAGTGCAAGGGTGGGGACCAATTGTGGCATGACCACTCCCAAAAGCAGTGGGGCAGAAGGTGCTGGATGTCAGCCAAGCCAAGAGGCTTTTTTTACAGCTGTGTGCTGCTGTTGAGGCTAATGCTATATAGTTTAGATTGTCGGGATTTGTAAGCGTGTCTTGATTTGCGCTCTTCATAACCATTCCTAGCAGAATAGCCAAGAGGGAGTCCTGGAGAGGCAGGTACTGTTTGTCCTCTGAGACAGGAATGACCTAGAGCCAGTCATGGTGGCAGGGACCAGTAATCCCAGCGCTCTGGGAAATTAAGGCAGGAGGATTATAAATTGAAATCCAGGCTGGGTTACCGGGAACTTAGTGAGACCCTCTCTCAAAATAAAAAGGGTAGGGGGAAGTGAAGGGCTTGGGTACCTTAGAACCACAAGTGTACCTTAGAACACACACACACACACACACAAAGACCTAGGGTAGATGAGCTGTGGGTATTGTGTGAAGGAACCAAGAACTGCCTACTCTCAGATTGGCACAGGGTGCCTGGGGTCACAAGAGCTCTGAGATCTCCAAATGGCTGCAGATGACAATGGCACATCTGCCGGCTGCAGCCATTGGCCCTCCAGGGAATTATAACCTGGATTTCACATGTGCCTAGGTGCAGGCATGAACAGAGGTAGTAGGTGTTTAACACCGGAGGCTGTGAAGAGAATAGATAACCCGAAAAGCCAGCCTTACCGCATTTGAAAAACTGAGTATGGGGGCATCCCCCCCATCCAGGGCTAATCCAGGGTAACACCTGTGCTCAATGTAAAATTTCCACCATGCAACACTTTGAGTTAGGCTTCCTTTACATTTCTAGGAGTCTTTTGGTTGTTGTTTGTCTCCCCCTTGATTTTTCAGCAGAGTTCCTTCCAAGACATGTTAACCTTTGCTTGGCTGAACTAAGGTAGATGGATTGGGAAGTTAGGGAAGCCTAGAGGCTGGTGCGGGGCCAGTGTGCCTGAGAAATCAGCACTGAAGCCAGCAGGTGCAAAAACAAGGGGAGGATGCGGTTAGAGGTGACCATGGCCATCAGGCCTTTGTGCAGGTGGTGGCAGAGGTGGCACTGAGGTGAGTGAGTAGGCTACAGGACATAGTTAGCTGAGGGCTGTCAAGCCCAGAAGGGAATGAATGGAGGGGTTGTGGATGGTGGAGCCTTCATGGGAACCAAAGGAATTGAGAGCAGGTCCAGAGGAAAAATGCAGGGTTGAGAAAAAGAAAATTATTCTCTAGGAAGAACATTCTTATTTATTGAAGCACAGAAGAAAACCTTCATTGTCCAGATAGACAGTTTCAATTATATCAAAATAGAAATATATATAGAGCGAAGAATAATCACTAAAAGAAAGCCAATAAAGCTAGGCCTGTAATCCCAGCCCTAGGGAGGCTGAGGAAGGAGGATTGTTGTGAGTTCGAGACCAGCCTGAGCTACAAAGTGAGCTTAAGGCCAGCCTGAACTGCATAGTGAGACTCTGTCTCAAAAAAACAAAAAAAAAAAAAAAAGAAAGAAAGAAAGCCAATATGATAACTATAGAGAATTGATTTAATAAGGAAGGCTGAGTCTCAAATACTGTTATTGTGACTAAGAGACCTAAGAGAAAAGAGTGTAATAAGCCACACACCCGGGGAAACACGACCAGGTAAAGGCCAGCAAGATGGGAAAACAAACAGAATCTTGCTTTTGTCAAAAGTAAGTTTTCTGGCTATGCGTGGTGGCACATGCCTGTAATCCCAGCACTTGGGAGGCCGAGGCAAAAAGGTCACTGATTTGAGGCCAGACTGGGCTACAAAGTAAGCTCAGGCCAACTTAAACTGCATAATGACTGAGACTCTGTCTCAAAAAGACAAAAAAAAAAAAAAAAAAAAAAAAAAAAAAAAAAAAAAAAAAAAAAAAAAAAAAAAATCAAAATATGCTCTGGAGAAATATATAGACTCCTGGCTCCATACATCATGCTTTCTGGAGGATAGTGGGGTAATATTTGACATTTTTTTTCATGTAAAACTGTCTTATCTCACTTTGGGGAATACATTTTCTGGGAAAATAAATCATTAGGAAAAATTTAAAAAAAAGGAAGGAGCAGCTCTCACTCCCTTACATTGCATGTAAATTACCCATCCCAAGGTGAGGGCAGCACTCACACCCATAATCTCCACATTGGTGTTGTTGGATTTTTTTTGGTGGAACCAGGGGTTGAACTCAGGCCCTTATGCTTGCCAGCGCTTATTCCACTGAGTCATCTCCCCGGCCCATAATCTCCACATTGGATCTTGAAGCAATCACATGAAGCTACCCAGTGACCACTTGAGGCTTTTTGGGCACAACTAGACACGAACCACAGCAAACTGGAGTGATCTTCCTCTCCTGTCTTAGCCTCACAAGTGCAGGGGTTACAGGGGTGTGCCACAACGCCCAGATACAAAGAAATGCAAATTGAAACAGCAAGATTTCAAGTTACACTAAGAAGGATGACAGCCATCAAGAATTCAAAGAGTAATAAATGCTGGTATGGTTTTGACGGAAAAGGAATTCTTCTATATTGTTGATGGGAATGTAAACCAGAACATCTGCTGTAGAAGGCAGTGTTGAGTCTTCTCAAAGAAGTAAAATAGGAAATTACGAAAGACGCAACTATTGTTCTCTAGTATCCTTCCAAAAAAAGTTAAAGACATCATACTACAATGATAAACACATACCAATGAGTACAGAAGCACAATTTACAATAGCTAAATGCTGGAAATCTCTATGTTTATCAATAAATGAGTAAAGAAAACACTGTATCTACATGCGTAGAACACTGCTTGGCTAAAAAGGATAAATTCAAGATAGCTGTAGGAAAATGGATGAACCTGGATAATGTTGGATGAAATAAACTGGACACATAAGCTAAAACACTGCATTATATCTCTCAGTTGAGTAAGGCAAAGTGCAAATAAGGAGCAAAATAAAAGATGGGTAGAAGAAAACTAAGGGTAGATCTCTTATACATGGGAAGAGGTCCAGGAGGTTGAGGAGAGAGGGGAAGACAAACATGGAGATTCGAGATATCCCACATAGAGGTGCAAAATAGGCATGATGAATATAAAAATTATGTCATAAATATTAGCCAAGAATAATAAGGATGAGAATTATTTGGAACTTAAAGACCAAGAGAGGCAGATGCAAAAATAGGGTGAAAATAAATAGGCTGAGATCTGTATATGCATCCATCCCTATGAGGAAAGTAAATTTCATGTGCCACAAATTTGTACTACCAAAATAAAGATAAGGATTAAAAAATACAATCAGTGTAAGTCAAATATTAATTGAAAATGTATGAATTTATTATTTCTATGTAATAATGAAATATCTTACCAATTTCTGTTTCAATGTTAATATAGATGGATAGTTATCTACTAAGTGCAAGCTCTTTGGGATCTCAATCATGGTATGGGATTCCTGAGAATCTAGAATCATCCTATGAGAGGATTTGGAATGTTCCTTCTCATTCCAGAATGGCATGCAGTAGCTCTGTGCCACCTTCAAATAGGAAAGAAGGAGGAGGAGAAGGAGGAGGAAGAAGAGGACAAGGAGGACTAGGAGAAGGAGAAGAGAAGGGAAGGAAGGAAGGAAGGCAGGCAGGCAGGCAGGCAAGCAAGAAGGTAGTCAGGCGAACTAATTTCTAAAGATTGTTTTTAAAGATTGTTTGGGTTTTTTTTCTTTCTTATTCTGGATAGATAAAAGGCATCTATGTATTTTTACATTTTTAATTAAAATTAACCCCAAATGTATATGATCAATAGATATTTCAGTGATGGCTCTAACCTAAGTGAGGGATAAATCTACATAGGAAACAGGTAAACTCTATCAGAGACACAGCACTGGCCTGGCTTTACTAGTGCCAAGCCCTCAGCTTTCTGCCCACTGAAGTTCATATTTCCTCTGGATCATAAGCAACCATATCATGGGGCTAAAGAAACATTCATTTTCCCTAAGCAGACATTAACAGTACTAGTGAGGCTCTGATTCTGTGAGACCAGACAGTCCTGTGTTTAAATCCTGTTTCTATTACAATTTATAACCTTGGGTAGGGTGCTTACCTTGTTTGAAGTGAAGAATTGTGTACTCTTACCCTATCTAAAATGCTGAGAATAGTTAGTTCTTGGGTTAGCTTCGCACATTGCACATCCTGTGGAAAGAGCTCAAAAAGTTTAAATTTCTGATAGCTGAGTCCTAGAGAAATGGGACATTGGAAGGTGAGGCTTAGGATAAGGGGATCAGGAGAATGCAACATCACAGTTACTTACCAACACATCAACAGCAGTATCACATGGCCAACTGTGTGCACAGGCCCTGTGGTCCTTGGTAAGCGAGAAAGACACACGTGACTGGCTGAATCTCACCACCCACCTGCTACACTGCAGTGAGATAACTTCTTGGTCTCAATTCTGCATTCAACTGACATCAGGAGAACAAGCACAAAAACAGCTACTGTTCAAGGCAAACCCACTCTGCTCCAAACGTGACCTGTTTCATCTTTCATGAAGAGACCATTCCAAAGAGGATACCAGGAAGAGCCTATGGCAGGAACAGCCAGCGTGCAGTGAGGTTGAATGAGAATCTGCTACGATGCAGGAGGGCGCAGAACAAGCAAAGCTCTAGACCCCTCGCACAGCGCAGCTGGCGCGATGATTCCCACTCATGCGAGGGGATGGGACGCTCACAACCCTCCCGGTCCATCGCCTATCATCAATGACACACATTTCATTATTTTTTTAAAAAAGTATCATCCCTTGCAACAACAAACATGCTCTTGTCATAAACAAGGTTTAATTTGTGTTAAGAGCCTTCAGTTACTAAATACCTGACCCTCTGCTAGAGATTTTATTGTCTTCCTTTACCTACCTGAAACATATTATGTAGACTATGAATTATTTTAAATGACCAAAAGACAGTTAAAACATAATTGTAACCCTTGAACCATTCAGAGCCAATATGGAGGCCCTCAGAAAAATCTTGTTTTCATTCATTCTTTGCTTGTGTTCCACAAGCACAATTAGCTGCAAGCACACTGACCTCAATGGAACTCCACAGGAAAGGCTCAAGAAGTGCCATGGGGGCCAGCGAGATGGTGCAGTGGAACAAGTGCTTCCCTGGCAAGCACAAGGGCCTGAGTTCAATCCCTGGTTCTGCCAAATTAGTGCCATGGATCTGTTACGCTACACAGACATCAGGTGTTCATTGAAGTGTGTTCCACCACACACTCGCACAAAACCATGTACCTTAGAGCAAATTACCTGACATTCACTCATTTGTAATCTGTCCACAGGTTAATAGGAACAGAGGTTAAGGTGATACAAAGGGAATCTCATTAAAAACCATGAGATATCACTGAACGGAAACCGAAGGGCTCTCTGTCTTATAGCTGACATTGTTTTACTTCATCTACTTTTTACAAATAAAATAGCAAACTTTGCTTACAATATTCATTAATGTCTTTCAATGCAAGAAATATTGTGGCATAATTTATTCTGAATCATATTTTATTGATTGGGTTGTTCATAGTGAAAAATTGATTTAATCAGGAGTCTAAGAGGTATTTATCATAAATCAAGTTTGTGCAGTCAACTCTTTAAAGGATTAATATACCTAAAGGGTAAATACATGCAGAAGGTAAATGTGCTTTATGATAAAAAATTCAAGTTTTTTGAACATAAATACTTTCTAATACTTGGGTGAAATAATTGCTAAACTATTTTTAGAATTTAAGACAATAGTACCTGCAAGCAGGCTCAGGGGCCCAGGGTTCAGTCTCCAGACCTGCCCTACTGCTTCACCCCCAGGACATGCTGAGATGGCAATTGAGACTGGGTGTGGTGGCACACGCCTGTAATCCCAGCTCTTGGGAGGCTGTAAACAGGAGAATCACTATGAGTCTGATCTAGTAGTGAGACCCTGAGCACCCTGTAGACCATTCCATAAATACAGAAAAAAAAAATTAAGATAATAAAGTATTACCTCTTATTTCTGCATTTCATTTAATATGATTCCCTTCTGTTTTCCATTGGTTTTATGTTCCACCCATAGACTGCACTAAATGTCAAGATTGTCTCTTCTTTCTGCAGAAACTATGAATACTTCCCAGAGCCCCTCAACACTGTGAAGCTGACACTCACATCCTTGTGGCAGTCATTTGTGATGTTTACCAGAGTCTTCCATGTCTTCTGCTTCTTCTAGGTCCATAGTGGCACTGAAATTCATGAAGCCTCTGAGAAAGGATAGGGTCACTTCTGGTCAATATATTATAAGCAAAAGTGACACATGTCTCTCTGAGCTCAGCACATTCATATGAAGCCATGTAGGTAAGGTTAGCCTGTGGCCTTCGGGAGGGACACACCTGGATTGCCTGGGTCATATTTAGTTGAAAAGTCAAACTGAGACAGCCAAACCTATGCGGAATGGAACCAGACACATGAATAGAGAAGTTTATTGGAAGCTCACAGGGAAGGCTGTCTCATGGACCAAAACACCCTAAACAAAAGAGAGCAGGGGATTTCATAGGGTTTTCAGGGGAGGGTGTTTGTGGGTCGAATCACAGGTGAGGTGGCGGGTAATGGCCACATAGAACAGCTGGATAGACATCATTTTTCTACTTTGTGGTTTGGCTGTTTTCTTGGGGCCAAGGGGAAATGAGCAGAGACCAGGGTATGGAACAAGGCATGTTTGGGTGCCTGGGAAACCAAGAGGGAGAGTCTCTGGGGAGGGTTCCTGGGAAACCAAGAGTCATAGCCCTTTGCCTAGAAAACCTTGAGTCCTAGCCCATCATTAGAGAAGTGTGATTTTTTTCTTGGACCACACATAAAATATATGATCTAGCTAATGTAGATAATTAATAAAACTTTCTTTCTTAAAAAAAAATTCTTGGGGCAGGGGAGATGGCTCAGTGAAATAAGTGCTTCCCTGGCAAGTGCAAGGGCCTGAGTTCAATCCCTGGTTCCACAAAAAAAAAAAAAAAAAGAAAGAAATCTTACATCTATTCCTTGGTTGAAAGGCATTTGGGGTGTTTCCAAGATTTATTTATAATAAAATGCACTGCTATAAAAATTGCTGCACATGTATCACTGTGGCATGATGCTTTTGATTCTTCTGGGAAGATACCCAGAAGGGGAATAACTGAGTGGAATGAAAATTCTAATTCTACTTTTCTGAGGAATCTCCACTCTGATTTCTACAATTTTTGTACCAGTGGAGAAGGGTTCCTTTTCCCCCACAGCCTTGCCAGTACTTGTTGATTCTTGATGGCAGCCAGTTTCTGGAGTGAAATGGAACCTCAGTGTTGGTTTAATATGCATTTCTCAAGTGATTGACGATGCTGAATATTTTGTCATCATTTCTGATGCCCATTTTTGGACTGGGTCTTTGAATTTGGGAGATCTAAAATTTTTGCAATTTAAGATGAAATATGTTTACATAATGGGTACTTCTCAGCCATAAACAAGGATAGACTTGAGACTTTTATAGGTAAATGAATGCAACTTGAGGTCATACTCACTGAAATGTATAATAGATACAGTGAAATGAGATAAAATTGTTCTAAGGGAAAAGGAACTAGGATTGGGTGAAAGAGGAAAGGACAATAGTAAAAAGGGGAAAAATGCACGGCAGTTATATTATTAGTGTCTCTTACTACATGAAAAAGAAAGTTTGTGATAAAGAAATGTTTATGCCCATATCTTGCACCTGCAAAAATTACTTTAAGGATAACAATACGTGATGTGTTAACTGTGTTAACTTTTTATTCTCCTATGATTTTGTTATGAGTTTTTATTTTACCTTATTTCTCTAGCACAAAAATTATTTTATGGGGTCGAGGATATAGCTCAGTGGCATAAGTGCCTGCCTGGTAAGTGCAAAGTCCTGAATTCAATCCCTGGTACTGCCAAAACAATAAATAAATAAATAAAAAGTTTTATTATAACATAAGCTTATCTGTCCCAATGTGCATGAGTTGAATGTGCTTGAGAATTATTTTTACTTCTTCCTGGGTGGCTGAAATGGTTCACAACAGTGATCATTTTGTCTGCTGGATCTCTTAGTGACCAATGGGAACAGAATTTACCAGGTGACATAGGACAAAGCTTAAGCAAAAATGAAATTGGCCTTATTAAGTAAAAGGCAGGCCATGCATTTCTTCAGCATACACTAGCTAGCCCTGACAGCCTAATCAGGCAAAGTAGACAATTTCTTCCTGGGGCCTTTGCATAGATGTTAATCCAACAAGATAGCTTCATATGAAAACAGATCCCCAGTAGCAGATCTGCCCAGGTGCCTTTACTGCCAACTCCAGGACCCACAAACCCTTTTATATATTATCTGACTGAGTATACCTCTCCTAAATTGCCTCTAAGACTGCAACCTCTTTCTAAAAATGACAACACACTGGGTCTTACTTCTCTTACTCAGTTTGCTGTGGCCACCTTGATTCAGAGCACCTAGGATCACCCCCAAGTGGCCTTAGCCCATTCTCCCCACACAGTTCTCTTGCATAAGACAGACAAACAAAACTGCTAGAGAGCTGTGTACAGCTCCCTGAGTGGATTCTAGCACCATCGGCATCAGTGCAAGAATCAGCCAATGTCCTTTGAGCTAGCTCTAGGTAAGCCCAAAATACTCTGGTGTGGAAAAGTCAGTTCCATTCTGATCCTTATATAAGCCTCACATGGTCTGAAATAGCACAACTCCAGGGATGGTGCAAGAGCCCCCCTTAACCATAATCTGTCCATTTGTTGCTCTGCTATCCTTGATGGCTCTACCTTTTTATTTGGTCTTAAGGCAACCTGAAATTAACAAGGATCAGATTTTTCTAGAACATTAGCAGCCGACATTGTAAATTCCTATAAGAAAAGTAACTTGATCCTGCCAAAGTTTCCATACTTAAATTTGATTAGCTCTCTCCCTCTCTCCCCCCTCTCTTTCTCCCTCTCTCTCCTCTCTCTCTCTCTCTCTCTCTCTCTCTCTCTCTCTCTCGGTATTTTTGCCTTCCTTGACTCTTGCAATGTTGGAAACTTTTAAGGTTGATTCATCTGTCAACTCTAATGGGTTTGAGCAGTCAAGCATGCCCTCCTAATGTTGTACATTACACAGATGTGATTCACCCAGGCTAGCTAGTCATAGAGGATTACTATATCAGGCACATGATTTGCGCAACACCCAAAGACAATTGAATCCCCTCAAAGGACTGACTTGGTTTCCAGTCCAAAGAGGCTTGTGGCTTCCTTTAGGGTCAGAAGGGAGAGTACCCATATCTACCCTGTTGCCACATACAGAGAATTTGCCTAAAAGCAATGAGAGAAAATAGTTTTGGGAAGAAATGCAGGGTAGGGGATGTCTGATAACATGAACTGGAAGCTGAGTCATCACCAGCTTCAGATTTCTTAGTTTCAAATAGGGCTGAAGTTTTTTCTTTGTTTATTTACCATGTTTGTTTTGTTTTATTTTGCTGGAGGTAGTCTTGCTTGACTCATAAGCAAAAGTACTTCTCAGAAACTCCTTGCCCTTTGTGTCTTCAGTGGCCTCTGCCACAGTCCCACAGAACACATATTCTCTATAGCATGGTTCTCTCCTGCATTTTCCTTGTCTAGCCTAAGTGTTAGTACATTTTTGTCATAGTACAGATGGACAAATGAATGTAGGTTCTTCATTGTTCCTGCTATTTCTCCTACTTAATTCTATTATTCTTTGGATCCACAAGATCATAATCTATAGGGTTAATATGAAAGACTTTTTAACTAGATTTTAATAGATAGTTATCTTGATTTTCTCACTTTTTTACTTAAATAGAATTTTCGTAACAAATATCACTGCTATCTAAGTATATTGTAAGAAACTGTATTTACCTTCTCAATTAGCTTTGTCCTACTTAGCAAATTATTCTTTTAGCAAATTTGTGTAGGTTTGGTACTTAAACACCTTCAAAGACTGATTTACCAAACTGTAACATTGGGACAATGACAAGAAAAGAGAAACTTGTTTCAAGTGTCCAAGGCACTAGCATAAAATAACAAGGAATACAAAATTTATTTTTATTCTTTGGTTTTCATCTCTCTTGCACTACTTAGCCTCACAAACTCTTCTCCACAAACTACTCTTCCTCATGTTCAATGAGATCAGAATTATAGTTGAGAACTCAGGGTTAGTGGTGCACAGTTCAATTCACAGCTGCTGGGAAGACTTAGGTAGGAAGATGGCAGTTCAAGGCCAGCTTGGACAATTTAATACGATTCTGCTTAAAGATTTGAAAAGAAATCCTTAGGGTATATCTTAGTGGAAAAGGGATTGTTTAGCATGTGTGAAACTGTGGGTTCAAGCACCACTTCAGCAGAAAGAAGTCAAGCAATGATGACACACCATATACACATAGTTATAAAACTGCTTGTGTTTATATTGACCTATGAAATAATGTATCATGTCTGTAAGTGTGAATTAAATCCAATCCAATACTAACAAATGTTTTTTTTCAGTATTGAGAACACACACACTTTTCTAGCCTTATCTTCACAAAAGACAATTGTTTTAAAAGGCCAAGGCACAGAAAATGAGTGAAAAGAAAAAGTGGTCACAATACTGTAAGTTGAAAAGCAAGCATACTTCAAAAAACTCAAACTTTAAGGTATAAAGAAGAAAACCAAGAGGTAATTCAGTCTACCAAACAACATGACCACACCCAGATCTTCTGGAAGTACAGATGAAAAGAACTCTCCCTTATTCAGGAGGACTAGGTAAAAGATCATGTAAGGGGTAGATGTAGTTCCAGTGTTCTCCACCCCCACCCATCCTCTAAGATAAAAGCTAAAATTTTGCTCTTTATGAAGAGAAAGAATGTTATAGTATGTTAGGAGACTTACAGGCTGGTTCATATTGGAGGCAATGTTTTTAATCCCATACTGCATAAAAGACAGTGGTATGCTGACCAGCTTACTTCTCCTGTGTCCTGGAATGCTGACATGCAGCGTTCTCCTCCCACAGGGAAAGAGTGTCTACACAGGGAATATGAAGCATACAGCTATGCAGCCCCATTGGAAATCCCACAATGAAGCCCACAGAGGACAAGCCTAGGGTGAGTGCTCAGACCCATCCTCCAATCCCTCCCTGTTTCCAATGAGCGACCATGACAGATGACTACTTTTTAAAGAAATTCCCTGCTAAAAATAGAGATAAAACAAAGGGCAAAGAAAAGCAGCTGTTATGCAGTTAGTATACACACAAAAACTAAAGTAGCACAGTAATAAAATTAAAATGGAATATTATATAGATAAAACCTTAAGAAAATGAAAAAATGCTTTTCAATTGGCTTAAAATATGATAGCAACATTTTTTAAGATATTAATTCCAAAGATAGAGGGTAAGAGTTATGACACTGATGTTCAGAAAGTTTATAAGAGAAGAGAGAAAGCCTGTTAATGTGTCTTGAAACTGTCTCATTGCTATTTGTACTTCATTAAAATAAAATTTTAAAAAAGAAAAATAAACCAAATTAGTAGCACAGTAAATTAAATCCAGTGTGGGCAAGCAAGATAGCTCAGGGAACTAAGTGCCTGCTTAGGCAAGCAAAACGACCAGGTTTCCATCTCTGGCACCACATACCAAGCAAGCCCCTCCTCTAGGTATGCTGAGCGGGCCTCCAAGCCTGGGTGTGGTGGTACATACCTGTGGTCCGAGTGCTGGGGAGGCTCAGATAGGAGTCCGAGCTGCATAGTGAGACCCTATACCAAATGCATGAAAATAAATAAATAATAAATCCAGGGGTCAAAAATAACAATTCCAAAATAAAGCAACACAAAGAAGCTGAGGACAAGAAATACCCACTAGGGCAAGATGTGGTGGTGCACACCTGAAATCTCAGCACTAGCAAGGCTCAGACAGGGGGATCATTGCAAGTTCGAGACCAGCCTGGGCTACAAAGTGAGCTCAAGGCCAGCCTGAACTACATAGTGAGACTCGTCTCAGAAAAAGACAAAATAAAAGAGAAATATTCACTAAATCAAATAAATATGTCAGCAAATAAGAATGTGACTTTCCACATTGAAAAGATTCACCAACCACTTTTCACAAAGGACTGAAACAAACCCAGACATATTCCTTTCAATTTCCAGAGCACAAGAGACAACAAATAGCTTCATTGATGTTCTTAAACTTCCGAAAAAGAAAGAGGTGACACACACTTGGGATCAGAGACCAGTGTAACTTCATATCTTACAACACGAACATCAGAAATGTATACAAAAATAATTTCAAATTTATGATTCTACGTATATACAACCATATGAAATTCATTATTCTAGGCTCAACATAGGGGTAAGAATTCTCCATAGTTAGATGTAAGACCTACTGCAAGGTGTGAAATGACTGATGATGCAGGCATAGATTGGATTTTCAGGAATGACATTCAGAGCTTTGCTCCAAACAAGACCACCAAAAAATAAGAAAAAAAAGATCTGAAGCATTGTCTTCTACCCAGAACTCACCACTCTTAGGAAAACCCGAGGACCAAAGGATTCCTCCAGGATACTACCTGCCCACAAAGTTCTGTATTTACACATTTGAAATTTGTATGTATACCTCCTTGGCACAAACTACAGCATTTCCATTTTTGGTTCACAGTTCACCATGTCTTGGTTTGTTCAGATTTTGTTGAAATACATCTTCCAGGGATCTGCAGGGGGAAAGGGACATACACTATTGAATCTTTGTGTGGTGAACATAGCAGATTGCAATTCAACCTCCATTGCAAACATCTTTTAGTGTGGGGGAAACTAAAATCTGCTTTCACAAAACTTCTCCATAATAGAGAAGTCCTGTCTCAGGAGTGTACTTAGATGTTCTCTTGAGTCCTCAGTCAATTCAAAATGTATGGCCTTCATGGTAATTTTGATTTGGAGGAAAAAGCCAGATTTTGTAGGATTCCAGATCTGATGGATGAGGACATGGTGTCACGTTTTACAGGCGTGGCTTTTCTTGGGATGGTCTGCCACAGCATGACTCACTATAGTTTTATCACAGCTCCTAAAGACACTCACGAAGAAAGACTTCCAGAACTGCTTCAGAAAGCAGGAAGAACAAGGAGATGTGTGTGTGTGTGTGTGTGAAGAAAGGGGGAAATCTTTTGAGGACAACTAATGACAATGAGCCTGTTACTATAATAAATTTTAAAGTCAGTCATCATATTTTTCCAATTACTGCTTGCATTAAAGACTCAAAGACTAGAAACAAGATGGCATATGATTCAGGAATAGCTTGAAAATTTTTCCTGTGTGATTAGTTTTTGAGAATTCATTAATCATTCACTAGGTGGGGCTAACACACTACAAGAGGTGACAACTGTCCAAATCATTCCATTTTGTAAGGACACATTTGAAGAGACATCCTGTAGATTTGTTAGGAAGAAACATGGAGCTATTTTGCAAGTTATTACAATTCCTTTTTTATAACATGAAAAAAAATTCCTCCCTTATAATAAAAACAAAAGGATTGCAAAATCTTGATTTAAAAATAAATAAATTTTGAGTGATAAGTGGATGATTGCACAGATATGAAACTGTGGCCCAGAGAAAAAGGAGTCTTGCCTGACATCCAGCTAGGTAAAAGGGTTGCCTAACAACTCACAGCCTGAAAGAAAACCCGCTGGCAGGAGACAGCCAAACAACTCAAACACAAAATTCAGCATGTCTTGACCTTTGCACTAGGCATTAAGTGCAGGTTAAGTATGCAGATAAATGAGCTATAGTTTCTGTCTAAAAAGGAGTGAAAAAGTTAATGAGAAAGGTAAGCAGCTTCACCTATGAGGCCAATGAAATAGGAAAAGTACAAGAGAAAAGAGACTGACTACCGGTCCATGGTGGAAGCGTCTGAATTCTAATTACAGTAGAGACCATTTCCAGTGGTCTCTACTGGAAATGAGGCCACTGGGGATTGAGGACAGGAGAAGAATGGTGGGAGGAGCTACCTTTATTTAGAGACAGTACGTCAGCACTGTGATAGGGCTGAATCACTGATATAAATCTTATGAAAGGCTACACATAATACCTTTACCAAGATATGTTTGCCAGTTAAAGACTTAAGCAGGTCAGTGGTCCATGTTGGTGAGTTTGCAAATACACATCCTCATTCAGTATGTGAGCATGAATTGATCTAAACTGGGTCCTGTGTTTTCTGTTTTTAATTTTGTTTTGTTTTGTTTTGTTTTCTGAGAGTCTCTCTATGTAACCCAGGCTGGTCTTGATTTCCTAGACAATTCTCCTTCCATAGCCTCCTGGGTATTGAGATTATAGATGTGCACCACCATGCCCAGATATCAGTATAAATTCTCAAATATTCATCTCACTCTAATTTTCTCAGTATTTCATTGCCTAAAATTTGTCTTAAATACTGATCTATGTAAA
Organism: Ctenomys sociabilis; assembly: GCA_004027165.1. NCBI lineage: Eukaryota > Metazoa > Chordata > Mammalia > Rodentia > Ctenomyidae > Ctenomys > Ctenomys sociabilis. The sequence continues at coordinate 53,002 of PVKA01007221.1, read as the reverse complement.
TGTACAGTTATGGGCCTGGGAGATAGCTCAGCAGACTAAGCACCTGCCTGGCAAGCTCAGGGACCCAGATTTAAGCTCCTACACCACATTCTATGCTGGCCCTACCCCAGGCACACTGAGAAAGTCACCAAAACCTGAAACGCTAGGAGTCAAAATTACTAGGAGTCTGAGCTGTGCAGAGAGACATGGTACAAAATACATAGAAAAACTTAATAAATTAATTAAAAATTTTAAAAATGTGCCATTATGTTACAAGATATCTCCTAAAGCATTATTTATAATAGTAAATTATTTGAACCTAAATCCCTAGCAGGTATGAATTGGATAAACAAATGTTATTTGTTCTAGTCTATCAAGAGATTTTATTTGCTGAGAGCGGTACTTCATTCTTATCTCCATGGAAATAATAACAGAATCCTAGAAATTGCTTTATATAATGATCTTACCTCATCAGCCCCTGGTCTTGATCTCACTCACCCAGTCAAGTGAGTGTAACAGTCTCTAGGGAAAGAAAACAGACACAAAGGGTAGCAGGCTAATCCCGTTTTCTGTATCTAATTTTATAGAATTACAAGGCTATTCTTTATGTATGGCAAAAAGTTAAAAGCTTAGGAGAAAGATATGAGAAATATGTTACAAGTCTTCATAGGCCCAAATTTTTTGAAACATCGCTTTTTAACCTTCATTTTTATTACTACATGTTTGAACAACATAATGATTAAATTCATGATGGGAACTTGGTGCACATATGCAATATGTCTTTTTAGGTCCCTTTCTCCCCTCTCTCCTTACTCCCCATCTTCCATTTCTTCATTCTTCTTTGGGAAAGATCCATCTCCCCGCTTTCTACTACCTACCTTTCATTTTGCTTTTGAGTTGATCGGTCATTTGGCTTCCTCACATAAGAGACACTATGGGATGCTTAGGCTTGTGTGCTTGAGTCTGATTTCTTTCAGTTGATATTATTTCAATCCAAGATCCACTCATCTGCTCTGTATCTGTCTACCCATATAAACATGTTTCAAACTAAGCCACATTACATTTCTCTCTTTCAAGTCTGGCCATAACTAAAATAGCAAGGCCCAAATTGCATCTTCAGCAATCATGAGAGAAGTGGAACATTACCAGTTAAATCCCAACACTCCCTCTAACGTGGTCTAGAAATCAATCATTTGAAGGTGAATTAGATCTGATGGTGCAATTGTGCAGCTGTGTGAGACATCAGCCTCTCACAATGAATGCCCTTACTAAGGGTCAGTACCCAAAGTTCAGCTAGCAGCTGACCATCAAGACTTGGTTGGAGAACTGTCTTGAACTTAGATACAAGCATCTAAATGCTTTTCCAGTCACAAGCACCAGGAGAACTTCAGTAGGTCCAGTGGGAGATTACTATTGCCCTGAAGCCACCTGGAATATACAGGGTCCAATCACCTCAGCACCTCACCCTACAAAAGACCAACTTTCACTCTATGCCACTCTTATTCATTTTGCATAACTGAATGCTGACAAATCCCGGAGAAAATTTCATTTTGTTGCCCATCTAGAACAGGCATGGTTCCAGAAATTTGTTCACAGAAATTGTGGGAAGAAATTGGATATCAAATCTAATCAAATTGTGCTTACATTGCATAATGTCCATGTTGCCTGGAAACAAATCGAAAACTTCAGTGAGTCCAGTGCTTAGATTTCATGTGTCCATCACTTGTTATTGAAACTGCTATGAAAATTATCTTATGTGTACCACCAAATCCTTATTCCTCTAAGCCAATTTTTGTGTATTATTGTGGAAGATAATATCTTTGCTATTACTGTAGTCTCCCCCTTCCAGAGTTTTACTTTCCATGATTTCAGTTCTCCATTGTAAACTGCAGCTCAAAAATAGTACATGAAAAGTTCCAGAAACAAATAAGAAACTGTATATTGCATACCACTCTGAGCAGCATGACTGCTTTCCCTGCTGTTACTCCACCTTACTCCGGATCAGCCATTCCTTTTTCTGCTATGTCCACACTGTAACCTTACTCTTCTGTTCATCACTTCACAGCCACCTCAGTTCCCCGGCCAACTGCTGCTGTACTGCAATGATTGTATTCAAGTGAATTTTATTTTACTTTATAGTGACCCAAAAACATGACAGTAATGATGCTGGCAATTCAGAGATATCAAAGAATGCTTCTTTTAAGAGCAAGGATAAAAATATAGTGACATGTTTTGAGAGAGAGAGAGACAGACAGGCAGACAGACAGACAGAGACAGAGACAGAGAGACAGAGAGAGAGTACACGTGAGAAGCTGCATTGATATCTTTCATTACTCTATATTGGATTAATTGTTCTTTTTTATTATTGTTATTGTTAATCTCTTTCTGTAGCCAAACTGTAGATTAAACCTTAGTGTGCATATGTATGTGCAGGAAAAAATCATAGTCCAGGCTGGATTTAGCACTATCTTCAGTTCAGGAATCCATTAGGGGCTCCTGCAGCACACCCCCCTCAGTACAGAAAGGAACCTACCATAACTGAAAATTTTCTCTCCTAGTTCCTTGCCGTTCCACTTCAACAAGGAGGCAGCACTGACTATTTTCTCTTTACACTGTCATGAAAGAGAAGCCAAGAACACATAGTGCTTTATCACAGTAGTTCCGTTCTTCTTGCTAAGCTTGCTAAGGAAAGTCATTTCCCTGGATACTTGGTGCTACAGTTTGTGTCTAGGTGTGCCCTCAAGGCCTCATGAAGCCATTTGGCTGGCTTCTAGAGTTTGTGATTAATTCATGATCCAATGCTGGGATTGCACATATTTATATTAAATATATGCATACATAATCATCTTGTAATACAATTTTTTGCATTAATAAGTAGGTAATACTGAAGACTAACTCATCAGTTTCTCCATTCTCTCTTCATTATGGCCTATGCAATAAAAAAGAATTATAATGACAACACAAATTATTTTGTGACATAGTAATGAAGAAATAATGGAGATTTGGAGTCAGTAACTTTGGATGCTTAAAATGTTATCATCAAGTACTAAATTCATATCTCTGTTAAAAATACCAATTATTAGCAGTAACAGATCAGTTTCATAGAGGGTTTCAGGCCATATTCTGCCCTAAACTTGAAGCTTGTATTGACTCATTTTATTCTTATAGAAACTTTTGAATTAGACGATTTCTAAAATCTCACAAATAAAGAAGCTGAGGCACACAGTTATTAGTACTTTAGATTAAGTTGCATAGTTACAAGGTATAATCAACATACCATGAAGATTTAAAAAAATTAAATGTATTATGACAAAAGATACATAGCCATTAATTACCCTCAAAATATTCCCGCTTTGTCCAATACACTTATCCCCACATTCATGCCACGTTCTGAAGCAAATTTGGAAGTCTCTCATGTCTTCAGTAGTGCTGCTGTGGTTGCTCCCATAACCTGAATGGATTCATGCTTACTTGTCATGGTACGTTTGCATTTGGGGAAGCCCCAGGAAAGACACGGTGGCACCCGACGTAGTCAGTGGCATGAGGGAGAACACCTTTCAGGCTTGCATGGCCTGACTTTCCACTTGGTGGCATCAGCATCAGTAGTCACTACTGCTTTTACAGTGACTACTATAGTCACATTTCACACATCACTTGGAAGAGAAGCCTAAGAGCTGCTTGAGAAAGAGGCGAGAACTCTGGTGTAAGTGTGCTCAACAGAAAGGTCGGTATTTGATGGAGATTAACATCAATATTTTTGTTCGTTTGTTTATTTTGTGCAGGGTCTTACCACACAGCCCAGACTCGTAGTGATCCTCCTGATTTCTGCCTCCCTAGTGCCGGGATTACAGGCGAGCGCCACCACATCCGGACTCCATCACTGGCTCAGCGCACCTGAAGGTGAGGCTGGCGCAGCATGCGGAACCAGGAATCAAACTCTGGTCCTTGCACTTACCTAAGCAAGCGCTTAGTCCGCTGAGCTCTCCACGTATATTTCACAAAAATACATTTTAAAAAATATAAACATTAATGTGATTTTTATCATGCCTCATGAAGGCTGAAGATGAGGATGCGAGATTCTAAAGTCTACACACTAAACATTACTATATTACTTCTCTTGAGGTTAAAACTGGAACAAATTGTATTATTTTAAAAAAATTTCTGGGCTGCAGAGATAGCTTGGCAGTATAAACCCCTGCCGGGCAAGCGATAGGACCTAAATTCAATCCCTGGTGCTGCATGCTGTGCTGGCCCTGGGATCCTGGACATGCGAGGCTGAAATAGGAAGATCACTATGAGTCTGGACTGTGTAGCAAGACCCTGTATCAGCAGAAATAAATGAATAAATAAATAAGATTTTCTAAGTTAGAAATGACAGCACATATTAAAATGCTCAAGCAAAATAGGAATCTACTCAAGCAAAGTAGAAATCAATAATTGTCGCCCTAGTAAATTGTGATTTAATGACATACAAGAAGTTCTATTTGTCAAATTACATTACATCAGAAAAAAAGTGGTTACAATGTCTGAGTTAATGGTATCTTTTATCAGCTTTTGCAGCTACTATATTGTAAGCTTTTAATCATGACTTTATAGAAAAATGTTATGAAGAGACCATGATCCTAGCTTATAGTACAGCGTGCTGAGCTAGGAGGCTAAGTATGGTGCCTGGCTCATAAAGCAAGGGAGGGGTGGTGAAGAACTTTCCCTTTGTTCTGACCTCAAGAGTTTCTATCATTGGGCAAAGCCTCAAGACGCATCCCTGACCCCTACAGTTATGACACGTGGAGGCCTGAGGGCAACAAAAGCCTTGGTCAGGCTGCGCCATACACACATCAGAGAGCAGGGTCTCAGTTGCATTTCACAGGAAATTAGAATACATCATGACCTTCTGACTCAAACTATTAGCGACAAGTTCTTCACAAACTATTCATGGTCATATCAGTCACATATGTTCTTTAATCATCTTCTTGGGTTAAGGAACAAAAGTATTATTAAAATTGAGGTCAATGTGAATGACATTTTTAGGACCATAATTATTATACTCCTGTCAGTTATTTTGTACAGATGAAAGAAAGAGGGCAACTTGAGATCAAAAACTTGGTTTAAAAGTTGATTTCTACCTTTCCATTAAGATCTGTTGCAGTAGAAATGAAATTAAATCTATCATTTAAGAAAAATTTCATGGGCTGGTGAAAGATAGCTCAGTGAACAATGTGCCTTCTTTGGCAAGTGCAGGGACCTGGGTTCAATCCCAGGTCCCACATGCTGCATGGCCCTGTCCCTGAGTCTAATCTGCATAGTGAGATCCCACACCAATTATGCAAGTGTGAATTGAAAAAAGAAAAAAAATCACTGTCTAAAGATATGATTGTGAAATATGTAATTATTTTTTTCTAGCCACATAGTTCATTAAATTTACCTGAATATAAATAAAATAATTATGTTAAAGGCAACACTGGGGTTGATTCACTGTGTGACTCTGGGCTTAGCGCCACCAGATGAAAAGTTTGAGCTCCGCCCGCCCAGAAGGTATGTAGCCTAGATACGGATAGGAAGGACAGAGAGAGTTCTGGGCTGTCCCCTGTTGCCTTTGCTACCTACCACCCATCACCGCTGTTGCCAGCTTGAGCCAACTAATTATGGATTAAAACCTCTACAAACTATGAGCAAAATAAAATTCCCTCATTTAAGTTTTGTGTTGGGTATTTTGTGTCAGCCATGAGAAAGATAGCTAAGATATGGGAAGCTTTCAGTTTTAAGATGAATAAATTATGACGTCCAGTATACAACACAAGTGGGAATGAATGTACTGCAGATCCAGGTGGTCATTCTATGTTGACCAAATCATCACACATACTTGAACATATCTTTAAATGAATACAGCACTGAAGATCCAAGAAAGCAAGTGGAATCTTCAAGTCCAGTTAGCTACTAAAGGCTAAACACTGAACCCAAAATGTATTATTGATTAGAAGTGAGATATAATGCAGACAGCCAGAAATTAAAGGCATTTTAGAGTAGAGACAAAAACAGAGACAGGCAGGCAGACAGACAGACAGACAGAGTTGAAATTGCTGCAAATCTGGAGGAAAACATACTGGATAAACATGTGTATACTGGCCTTATCTAAATTATATGCCATCATTTATTTGCAATATGACAATTCCAGATCTTAGGTTCCTTGCCTATATAGCAATAGTGACTATACAAGTACCTTCAGGTTATTGTGAGAACTTAATGAATTAATGTCTGAATATTCATAAGACTCCATACATGGAATATGAGAACATCTTAATTATTGTCCGGATGACTTCATTTGAGTTTGACAATAGTAATTTCTATTTTTGGAGAATAGATAAAATCAGGGAAAGTCACTAAAGTAAAACAAAAAAAATAAGGGTTTGGGGGATAGCTGGATGGTCTAAGTGCCTGCCTGGCAAGCACAAGGACCAGTTCAACCCCCTGTTCCACAGGTAGTGCCAGCCCCACAACCCAGGACACACAGTGCCAGCCCTGAAACTGGGTCTGGTGGCTCATGCCTGTACTCCAGGGCTGGGGAGGCTGAGACAGGAGGATCATTATCAGTTTGAACTGCCCAGCAAGACCCTATACCAAATAATAAATTTTTTAATTACTTGAGAGGGTTTTTGAACCATGAAAACATGGAAAGAATTGATTTTGATAATAAAAGATTATTTAATAATAAATGTCCAGAGATTAAAGGAGAAATAGTGCAAAGATAACACCATGAGAGCCAGATGTTTCAACAGCTAAAATTTTCTATGAATAGTTGAGAAATTTCTTAGCAATTCATTTTTTAACAAAAGATTTCTTTGAAGTTAGTATCTTTCTAGCCACTTAAGGCACAGAAGCTATGTAAAATTCAGTCATTTAAGTATTTAGCCTGGTGTGTTTTCAATGGCGAATTCATGACTATTGTATTACACGAACATTTGGGAAAGATTTTACTTAACTCAGAATCAGAAAAATGTCCCATCATTTCTAAGGCAAATCCATAAAATACATATTCCTTGAGAAATACAGAGATACCTCCGTTGTCTAATGGCTCTGTTAGGGTTTGCACCTAGGTGTGCCCCCAAAGCCTCTTGCAGCCGATGGGCAGCTTCTGGGGTGTGTCATTCATGCATGACCTGATGCTGGGGTGGTGGGTGAGAGTGCGGCACCTACAGATAGCTGAATACAGGGAAGGGAGAGGGGCTTGCTCTCTGCCTCTGCCTCTGCTCCTCCCATTTTGCTCTTGCTCCTGTCGCTGTTTCTCACTGCCATGGACAGCTGCCCTCTGCCATGTGCCACTCTGCCATGGAGCCAGCCAACTATGGACTGAAACCTTCACAAACTGAGCTAAATAGATCTTTCCTCCCTGAATCTGGGTGTCAAGTATTTTGCCCCAGCAACAAGAGAAAAGTAATCAAGACAGGCTTTAAGCTTGAATTGTCCAGGACTCAAACAGCAAGTTTGGAAGAAAATCTCCTTGGTGTTTGTAACTTTGCTTGACAGTGTGATGGAAAATCTGACAGGAGAAAACCTGTGTATCTGAGACTGAGTTGTGCATGCGTCGTGTCCTACCCAGACAACACACCGTGTTTGTGCCGGTGCATTACGACTCCAATCATGCATTTTTTTATTTGTGTAACATATGACTGTAGAACCACAGAAAGTTAGGGATACCAGTAGTGAAGGCCAGAAAATTGTGAGAACTGTGATGGAATTAAGAAACCATTGCAAAATTTGTTAAAGTCCTAGAAGAATAATTTTATAAGTGTGATCTTTGGGCCTCAAAAATCAATTATTTGTTTTTGCATTATTTCTGATGGGAAATAGTCAATTCTCAACCTTTTCAGGTTCATACACACATTTAGAATGAACTGAATTCACCAACCAAGGTCTCACTGTGCTGAGATAGCTTTGTTAGAGAATGAAAACTGATACATATTTACTCAGGAATAATCAATTTATTTCCTACCTGACAAATCTTCATTTCAATACACAAGAACTACTTGTCGATCTGGAGAGATAGCTAGACTGCTGAGCTATCTCTCCAGACCGACAAGGACCTGGGTTTGATTCCTGATATGGCATGCTGTGCTGACCCCAGAACACCATGCACACTGTGCCAGCCACCAAAACCAGGTGTGGTGGCACACACCTGTAATTTCAGCACTGAGGAGGCTGAAACAGAGGGATTACTATGAGCCCCAGCTGGGTATCAATACTCTGTATCAAAATAAATAAATAACTAAAAGATTAATTTATTTTAAGGACAGAATTATTTTTCTGTGAATTTTATATAATTTCCTGAGTTGAAGTTCAGAGAAGATGGAAACATACTACCACAATGAAATAACTGAGAATGGTGTCCTCTGAACAATGTATAGACACACTCACACACACACGCACACACACACACACACACACACATACACCAACACTCAGGAAGCTGTGAGCTATTTGAAAATTCTCCACCATTTTTTCTCTACCACTACCATAACCAAAATGTAGACTATAAAATTTTGCATTCCTCTTATGGAAACCATAAATAAGACAGGAAAAAAGTCAGCCAAGTGCCACCTTCGGGGCTTAACAGAGAGCTTCAAACTGTGATCCCCAGAAGCACACACAAGGGCAGCTTGGATGCTCCTGGGGGTTAAACAGAGTAGCCTGCTTCTCTCATTTTTTTTTCAATTTTTATCCCTTATTTTCCTTTTTTCATTGACACATTTTAGATATACATAACGATCCCGTTGTTCATTGGGAACTTGTACCTATACGTAATATATCCTGCTTCTTTCCCCCTATTTTCCTCACCTCCCTTCAGCCTCTCTTCCCCTCCTTATTTACAAAAGCTTTGTTTCCATTGTTTCCTCCTTTTCTGTTTTCTTTTCCCTTCCTCTTCCCTACCCCATCACTTGTTCCCCTTCTTATTGAACATTTCTTCCTATTTTCTAATATCTATCATACATTTTCAGTTTCCCACACTAGAGAAGCCACGTGATACTTACACACGCACCCAGCACTGGAGAAGCCATGTGATACTTACACACGCACCCAGCACTGGAGAAGCCACGTGATACACATGTGCCCGATTTATTTCCCTTCACAGTACGGTCACAGGGTGCATCCATTTACATATTAATCTTCCCTGCATTAAAAAACAACTTTATCCACTCATTGGTTGATAGGCATTTGGGCTATTTCCAAGATTTAGCTATTACAAACTGCCACTATAAACATGCATGTGTCATTGTCATATGATGCTTTTAATACCTTTGGGCAGCTAATACAATTGTAATAGATGACTTTAATAACTCATTATCACAAATAGATTAACTAGACAAGAAAAAGCAACAAAGATATACCGTAAGTGCAGTGAACTTTTGAACTAATGAATGGAGTAGATGTCTACTGAGTGTTCCACCCCCCAACATCAGAATACACATTCTTCTCAGTTGCACATGGGACTTTTTCCAAAGCACATCCTATATCAGCTCATAGAACATGCTCAAGTGCAAAGGCATTGAAACTATCCATACATGTTTTCAGACCGCAGTGCAATGAAATCAGAAGTCAATGGCAGCAGAAACTACAAAAACTTCATAAACACAAGGAAATTAATAACACCTTACTAAATAGTTTATAACTGTCCCATGGTAGAGAGGTAGGAGCCTTTGTTCTTCTAGGCTTGTATCTAACATTGAGCTTCTATCTACAAGTGAGTGGCAGTGTTCCCAGCATTCTCCCTTGGCTTCTCTGTGCATCAGGTCACACCTCCTCTCTATGACCTGGAGATGAGGGGAAGGGTGGCTCTGATCGCTTTCACTCACTTACTTGGAATTTCATGGGGCAAAGCTGTGTGCTCAGGGACAGAAGAAGGTGAAGGGACCAGGAGCCTGCAGGTCGCCTACTCTTCCTAGAGAGGTGCCCCTGATAGTGACAAGACCAGGCAGCAGCTGGAGGTCCAGGCTTCAGCACATCCCACCCAGGGTGGGGCCTCTGTACCTGGCTGCCATGGCACGAGGTGTCACAGTTTCTCACTGTTCTTAAAAGACTGAGTAGAATTATTTGAATGTTTCTTTCTCCACTTGCTTTATATATTTAGGATATTTTCCAGACACTGAAAGTTTTGGGTTTTTTAAGAAATATTTTTCGCCTTTTATGATTGTTTCCCTGGACAAAGTGAAAATACAAGCAGCTCCTATTACCATGCTTTGAGTTTTACTTCATGTCAGAAAGTAAAGCATGAGTGTAGATTTCATTATCTTGCACTCGTACTGTATTATTAGCTTTCTCCACCACTGCAAGCTCACTATTACATTTGAGAAGCATTCTAGGTTTTATAATCATATGATATTAAATGAACAAAAAACCTTCAGTTTTTGCTGCCTATTTAAAAATATGTTGTACTCAGACATACCGATAAAAATAGCATTTGAAGTGGAACTTAGAGAAGAACTCTCACCCATGTTTACCCAATGGGTAACTGTCATTGCTAAGAGCAGACAGTAAGATTGAGATGCAAGGTTAATTCAGTCACGTGAAATAGACTTTGTCTCTTACCATGGAAAGAATGAGCTACAGAGAGCTGTTTTGAATTTCCTCCTTCTCAAACTGCTGTCAATGCCCTTCTCTAGTCTGCTAGTTCCTTTCAGGTACAAGACCCAAATTAGCAGCAATTTAACACTAACCATTTACTAATTAATGCACATTCCCTTGGGGTTTCTAATCTATTCAGATAGACCTCAGTTCTAACAAAGACTGGCCCACTTACAAAACACCCTGTTCCATGGAGTTCCTGTCATCAAACAATAATAATAGAAAAATAGCCTGTTTAAGTAATTCTTTTCTTTCTGTACTCTTTCATTAACACTGAAACTAACCCCCAAAGTTAATCATAGCTGGAATTTAGAATTAGGCTACATTTGCTCTTCTCCCAATTAACCTCACTGGCTCTTTTTCTCAGTTCCTGACACTTTTTTTCTTTAAACGTAATACATCATATAGTCCTAGCTGTCCTTGAAAAGTCCCCACGTTCCAAAATTATATCCCTGCCACTTGCTTCCGTCCCTAGGTTATAATGCTTTTAGCTGGCTGATGCCGAGTCATACTAAGGTTCTAAGTGAACAACAGTGTTCCATTCATTCCTGTTCTTCGGGCTATTTTATTTTAGTCATATTGTTATATGTATCATTTAAATTGATCAGCTTTTCCATCAGTGGGACAAAACACCTGACAATTACAACACAGAAGACAGGTGTCCTTTGTCCCACAGTCTCAGCCCCATCAGCCAACGCAGCAACAGAAATACCATGGCAAAGGGTTGTGGTACAGCAAAACAGCTTTCCTCGCTGCAGCCAGGAGACAAGACAGACACAAAGGAAGAGCAGGAAGAGAGAGACACCCTCCAGGCCAGGCTCAGTCCCTGGGGACCACCCCTCCAGCTGGCTGTCCCTCCTACAGGGACTGGGACGCAGCAGTGAGTGTGCCAGGCTAATCTTGTTGTCTAACCTCCTCTCCCAGGAGTCTTTCAACATTATCAGGTTTGACAACGAAAATGAACTGGCACATCATTTTTAAATAAGGATGCTAGGAATTCAAAAATGAATGAAATGAAAGTCCTAAAACTTCAGTGAATTTAAGTCACTAATATCACGAGACAAATGGACTGGCCAATAATGATATCTAACGTCTATGAAACCTCCACTGTGCGCCAGACACCATGTTGGGCTTTTGTTTACATTATAGTTTTTATTTACATTATCCTTTTTAAATCTCACAGTAATAATTGTCATCATTCCCATTTGATGAAAGGGAAAATGAGAATAAATTTTCAGATCTACTAAGACATCACTCCAGAGTTTCGGATTTAAAATCTATTTCAGAAAGCATGAGTCCTGAAGACTCATATTGCATGATTTCTCCAGTAATAAAAGCAAAGTTCTACTGATGGCCTGAACATAACTACAAAAACTGAAAAATGGAAATATAGAGAGGATATCCATCAGCTGTAGGTAAAACCAATTTTCAAAAATCTCTGTATGGTAAAATCTTGACTTAGATTCCATCGCAGTGGGTCCCCAGAATCACCTTGTTCTGTGTAGTTATCAGCTCCCCAACCCATGTGCCCAGCGATGGCATCACCAACAACTGTCCCCACCTCACAGCTTTTGCACCCCCAGTCCCTTATATCTATAGCTAATATAACTTACAGTGTTTTGTTGCCATGAAGTTTATTTTTAAAATGCCCTTAATCTCAATCTGTGTGACTGTTTTTCCATTTATTGTACTTAACCCAATGCTATTAGCAGTGGATACTCATGTAGTACTTGGCCCCTTCTTTTTCTGGATATTATCTATGATAGCTCTCTGTGACCTCTGACTTCAAAAATTCTTTGCCCTCAAAAGTGTTGGTTTGAAAAATACAAATAGTAATAAGAAACACTTAGTTTGTTCCAATTGTTTTGCTGTTATGTGATATCATAAGCACTGTTCATTGCAACTATATCTCAGAAGCACCATTTTTTATTTTGAAATTTTAAAGTGAGTACACAAAGATTTTGGTTAATTTACCCAAAGACACATAGTTACTAGGCCAGCTAGGTAGCTCAGCAGATTAAAGTGCCTGCTTAGGCAGAAGCAGGGTCTGGGGTTTGATCCCCAGAGTGCTGTGCTGGCCCCACCTTCAGGGTGCACTGAGACAGGGATTAAGACTGGATGTGGTGATGAGCACCTGTAATCTCAGCACTTGGAAGGCTGAAGATGGGAGGATCACTACAACTCCAATCTGTGGAGTGAGACCCTGAACATCTTTTCTAAATACATTTTTAAAAAGATACATAGTTACTAAGTAAAGGAATTATAATATGAACTCAAGTGTAGACAGAAAAAATAGGGACTACATCAATAATCTATTCAGGGAAAATAAATAGAACAACACAAATGTATACAAAAATCAATTCATCTTTTGTAAAGCATAATAATAGCCATTCGAAGGATTATCTCTGAGTTAGGGAAGGGAAGGGAATATGATGGTAAAAGAGAAACTTTTTACAGTAGGTTGTAGTTGCCATGGAAATGACTGGGTGGGAAACAGGTAACAGCTCTGAGGGCCAACGCAGAGGAGCCGTGGGATAAGAGAGGAGGAGCATATATTTGGATGATTGAACAGAGGAATACATAGGGTAAGCCTAAAAATATAAGAGAAGGCAAAATAAAAGGTCAAGCTGTTCTCCACAAGCAATATGAAGGTTGAGATGCAGAAGATGACATGACTCCCAGAAGCAGGGCCACTAGCCTCTGATGGCTAAAGGCAGAATGAGGGTAGGAGGACCCTCTGGATCCCAAGCCACTGTAGAAGTCTTGATAAGGCCTTGGGAAAGTGCAGTATTTCTGAAAGCAATGAGAAGTCTTCAGAGGACCTAAGTGAAAAAACAAACAGTACAGATAAGCCCACCATCTAGAATGAATACTCTGGCACTGAAGGGGACATGGACAAAGAGTGAAATTTTAGAAAAATTAACTGGAGAAATTATTGAGATAAATTAATTCAGTAATCTATGAAAGATGCAATAGTAGAGTAATAAAGATGCTTCATGTGGGCATTATTACCATTTAAGGTATCATTAAAGATAGATAGATAGGTCTGGGGAGATAGCTCAATGGCATAAGGTCCTGCTTGACAGGAGTTCAATCTGAGTTCGATCCCTGGTACTGCAAAAAAAAAAAGAAGAAGAAAATAAAGATAGATAGACAGACAGACAGACAGACAGATAGATAGATGATAGATAGATAATGACTTGTAAGAATTTTGAGTATAAATTCTGTACTTTACCATCTAGACCTTCTCACTCTTAAATACTCAATGTCTCACTGATAAATTAGGGAGTGATTAATAATTACTTAAATAAAATTTAAATAAATTAAATTTATCTGAGTATTATCAGATTCCAAAATTGTTGAAGGATGGATTAGATATACAATATATAATAATAATATGCTGATATAATATTTATATAATACATACGCATATAATTATAATTTATAGCTTGCAAAACTGAGAAAGGAAAGTCCTCAAAGCTGGACACAGGACTGAAGTATGCAGATAAATTAAAATGTTAATTACTTTCAATACTTTTTGAGCATCTTGTTATTAATTTCAGTGAAGTCTATAGAAATACCAAACATTCATTATAGTGAACTCAGTAAAAGGTCTCTAAGGCAACTTTTAATCTTCATAACATAACAATTTAGGGTTCCTACTGTGTACATGAAAGAAGTACACAGAACTTTAATGCCATGTGCAACAAAAAGGGATTTGAAACCTTTCAACAGAAACAAAAACATTTGTTTTCTGTTTGGTTTAAATGTCATAATGGAATCTATAAAAGAAGAAATATTGGTTTAAAAAATGGCGGTAGGGAGAAGGCACATTTAGTAGATAGCAAGGGTTAATTTCCCTGGGACTGGGGAGAAAGATCAGAGGTCTAAGCACCTGCCTGGCAAATTCAAGACCTTAGGTTCAATCCCTGGTACCACGTGCAGTGCTGGCCCTGGGCACTGAGCTGGCCGCCAAAACTGGGTGTGGTACCATGGGCCTTTAATCCCAGAGCTGAGGAGGCTGAGACAGGAAGATCTCTTTAAGCTCTTTAATTTTGTTTAGCTCAAATATATTCAACTGAAAAAACAAAAACAAAATCTACAGAAAAACATGCCTTTTATAAGACATTTCCTAATAGCATGAGAAAGTTGCAGAAGGCTTGGCAACTGGCCACGAGAGCAGCTCCTGACTGCCACAGCCGCCTCACACCTCCACTACCCGAATCAAAAATGGTGACTGACAATGGTGCTAGTGCCCCTCATTAACAGAGAATGAATGAACTAACTCTAGCGTTAGAAGTCGGGCGGCCCTAACCTACTATCAGATGCCCCTGGGGCCTGCTGGACTGTGATGGAGTGTTTCGCTAAATTCAAGCATCTGTAATATTTAAATGCCAATAGAATACCCATCTCTGACAGGACTAAACAAAAAAAGGGGATACAAAGGAAAAACCATTTTGTATTTATACAGAATATTTAGGATAGATATGCAGCCACTTTTGCTCAATTCTATGAGAAGAAAGATTGGTAGTAAGAGTGCTTGGACAGGACATCCTGTCTGCTTCTTGTCCTGTGGATGACCACTAGGAAGATAACAATGTAAAATGTATTAATTATTAAAACTGTCCTATCAATGAGCTTCAAAACTGTCTCACTGATATTTGTTTCTCAATGAAATGCAATGCAATGCAATGCAATGCAATGCAATGCAATGCAATGCAATGCAATGCAATGCAATGCAATGCAATGCAATGAAATGAAATGAAATGAAATGAAATGAAATGAAATGAAATGAAATGAAATGAAATGAAATGAAAAAAAGCTGTGAGAGCAATGGCAGCTGTAAAGATACAGGAACACTGAGGTCGATGGGAAGCTGAAGCAGAGCGGTGAAAGTCAAAGAAAGAGAACAGATGTTAAGGCTGTGTGGAAACGCAGTGGCTAATAATAAATAAGCTTCAGCGGTTGCTTAGAAGACAGCAGTTGAGTGTGCCCAGTGTACACTAACCAGAGATGCACTGGTTCCTTCTGTAGCTAAGAATCAACTCTTTCCGTGTGTGTGTGTCTGTGTCTGTGTGTGTGTGTGTGTGTGTGTTTAAAGGACAAGTTCTAGAATAGATAAAATGAAGAAGAAAATGCTCTCCATTTGTGTGGATGATAACACAATGATTTCAGGAACACACAACTTCTTTTATTCTTTACAATCACAGTAAATACTACTGAATTATTATTTATTAGTAAATATTAACCATTGTTAAATATTAGAAACACTTTTATATTTTATGCCCATGAAATAAAAATCATATTAAAACATACTGAACATAAGTAAGTTAATAAATAACTTCTTACACATTCCATATATTACCTCCCTTAATCCTCCTATATTCTAATCCACATGGGCATGTCAAACTTTCACCACCAAAAAAAAGGATGTCCTGATTTACACTCCTCTTTATTCCACATTTTCCTTTTTATCTGTTTTATGGAAATGCTCCACACTCATCTGTGGATACTCAGATGAACTCTCTGCAAATGCTGTTTCTTAGCAACCTAATCTTGCCACCAACCTCAGACCAACTCTTAACCATTCTGGCTACATTTAGTTTGATTGTTGTTTCCCAGTAAATACACAAAAACTTGGACAGGCAATCCTTGCCTTTTGCGCTAGTTTTTAAAGATTTTTTTTCCAATTTCTTGCTTCAATCATTTAATCTGTCCCTCAATACAAATGATTTTAAAAAAAGTAAGATGTACCATTTTCAGTACTGCATTGCCAATGAAACATGTTCAAAGTATGTTATATTTTGGACATATATCTACATGATTATCAGTATCTTTGAGGGACAAAAAGTTTTATCTTTTAAAAATTTATTTAATCTACAAAGGTGAAAGAGAATAAATGATAGTAATAAAAACTAAAAAGAGAAAAAAAATTACCACGTACAAACTTCACACATAAACCAGGCTCTGATAAAGGTTATTTTGATTTTCAATTTGCTATTTTAAAGCAGAAGCATAAAAAGACTGATCAGATGTAAAGATTCCAAAATGTGACAAGAGTTTCTCTCATGGTGTTTGTGTTAGTGACACAACTAATTTACCTCAGCCAGGGAAGAAGGGGTCTAGTTTTGCACAATGTACTGGGTCTTATTTTGCGCCTTGTAACTTGGGTGATATTTCATTTAAATTATCTCTGAAGCCTCTATCAAGTCTTGATCATCCCATGTTGATTCAGATTCAGGAAATATCTGACTTGCAATGCTTTTCTACAAAAGAGAGCAAAAGTGTTGCTCCATTCAAGCAAAAACATAGGTTCATTAATGAGTGTATTTATAAAGAAAAGCATGACAAAACTAAGTAGATGTAAACATTAGACTATAGCAAAAATAAACCTTCACATATATCATAATCCAAGAAAATATTTAATCTGAATTAATGTTAAGTTAATATTGTATGTTGACTCTACAAATTGTAGAGAGCTTTGATTCCAAAATTCAAAGTTTAGTAATAAAGTTTAACTAACTTCATGGCTCTTATATACACAATATATATTTTATTAAACCAGGAGTAAAGTTTGCAATATTCATAATAAATGGTATCAAAAAAATACAAATGAATATTTGATTAATACTTTGCACTCTATTTAAAGGTCATTTTTACCATTTTTACAATGCAAATGAATTCCTCACATGGATTCAATTAATAAACTTATCCAATAAAAGAAAAACCAGATTGATAAAATTTAAGGAAGGGAACAGAAAAACAATGCAAAGACATTTGGGAAACACTGATTCTTGAATTTAAAGTACTTGGAGAACTGCATAGTTAGTCAAAGCTGGTCACCAGCAAAAACAGACTAATCTCTCTTCGAGAAGCTGCCCAAAAGCGTTAGAGACAATAATAACTTCACCTACTTATAACGTCTTCATGAGAAACCTTGAGAGCTTGCATTGGAAACATGTGATAAGCGAGCCCTATGCTATATGATGGCGAGCCCTAGGCTTCATGATGGCGAGCCCTGGACGACATGATAGGCGAGCTCTATGCTATATGATAGGCGAGCCCTGGTCTACATGATAGGCGAGCCCTGGGCTACATGATAGGCGAGCCCTAGGCTGCATGATAGGCGAGCCCTATGCTATGATGGCGAGTCCTAGGCTACATGATAGGTGAGCTCTATGCTATATGACGGCGAGCCCTATCCCATATGATGGCTAGATCTATTCTCTATGATGGCGAGCCCTATGCTACATGATAGGCGAGCCCTAGGCTACATGATAGGCGAGCCCTATGCTATATGACAGGCGAGCCCTAGGCTATATGATAGGCGAGCCCTAGGCTGCATGATGGTGAGCCCTATGCTACACGATAGCCCTATGATTTGTGCAAAGGTCTGAAACGTTTTCAACTCCAAGAAGCCAGGTCTTCTACTCCTCTACAATCATCTCTGGACAGCACAGAAAGAATTAATATGTGCTACTCATACTTCCAGCTGCTCACAGTGAATGCAATCATTGTGTACTACATACCTAACACCCCCCCAAAGTTAAACATCATCTAACTACAAATTTAAAGTATAGATACATATATATGTTATATAGAATATGCGGTGTTGTATAAAATATAATTTTATATATTTCTATGCTTAATGTGGCCCAGCTAGGAAATGGTAAAATAAAAAAATAGAAACTTGAACGTCTACTGCACAAACATTTCAAAAGTGATTTAATAATTTTCATTTTTCTGCCTGAGCTCTTTTTTTAGTCAGGCTAAGGCATCCATCTGAGCTCTGTGGAAAGACATGGACAATTAGCGTTGTCTTGGTAGTAAAGACCCTGGCCAAGCTGCGGCTGAGGGATTTGTACCTTAGAGTAGTGGCCCGCGTGAGGCCGCATTTGGAGAACGGATGTTCTTTCTTGCCTGTGTAGTAAGGGGCATTTATCATTTCGACTCCCCAGTCATAACTGTCACTAAAAGCTGAAAGTATCCAGCCTCAAGTCCCCACCAGAACTGCATTCCCAAGTGTCTCTAATCAGGCAATATTAGCACTGACTGAGAACCCTTGACCTGGAGGTAAGGAAGAAAAAACATGAATACTCATGAATAAAAAAATAGAGAGATGGGGGAGAGATAGGAAAATCAATAGAACAGCTTCGGGGCTTCCATATCATCTACCAATAAATACATATGGATGATGACTGCTCGCAATTCAGCAAAGGCCATTTATAAGTGTGGAGGCTCTGTGACATGTGGTGACACTGCCATTCGAATCAGTACAAGGCTGGGGGCTCTGGCAGCCCTCCCGTGCCCAGCCGCCTCCACCATGGAGCAGGCGTGAATGCATGGGGTAGGAATGGAGGACCCCAGATGAAGCAGAAGTGGCTTCTGACTGGGGAGAAGACGCAGAGGTGAAAAGCTGGAGAGACCTGATAAACAGGCTACCGCCGGAGGGGATGGGCCAGGGTGGCCTCCACATTTCTAGGGAGCCCACATTAAGAGAATCTAAGATAAACATCCTGTCTGGTTAAAGTCAGCTATTAGTCCCTAGGAAACCGTATGTCACATGATATTAACTTTGCAAAAGTACAAATAAAATACCATTTTGTTTTGGAAAATATATATATATGTGTGTGTACACAAGATAGGATAGGTCTATAGCTGCTTTCTCTTCGTTCACTGAGAAAAAAGGTTTGTACTAATATTGTTTAGACAAGATATCACGTCTACATCTAGTCCTCTGAATAACTACTATGAAGATAGTGTATTAATTATTAATTATTGTAACTGTCCTACTAACCTATTTTGAAACTGTTTCATTGCTATTTTATCTTTTTTTCTCATTAAAGTGAATAAAAAATTTTTAAATGTTTAAAAAAAGAAAAAGAAAGTCTTAGAATCAGGGGCCGAGAGATGGTTCAGCAGAATAAGTGCTTCCCTGGCAAGTGCAAGGGCCTGAGTTCAGCCCCTGGTTCCACCAAAAATAAAGAAAGTCTCGGAATTGCCAAGACCCTCCTTCCAGCCAGTGAGCTGGTCTGCCTGGGGCACTCCCTGAATGGATGGAAAAAAGGCTAAAAGTATGGCAAAAAAAAAAAAAAATTCTGAAAGACTGGGTATTTTATCACAAAGGGGTGTGTGTGCATTAACTAAAGGAAGATTTAAATCATTGCCTTAGATTAAGGTTACTGATTTATAGTAAGAAACAAAGTTTACCTTGTACCTATTAGGAAGGAATTTATAACAGCTAATCAGTGAAAGCTAAAATTAATTCTATTCCCTCTGCCAGTTTAAAATATGTACACATTCATTCATTCACATTTGTTTTATTTATTGTTATTTATTAATTGATATATTTTACTAAATTGAAATTCTACAGCACGACCAAGACCTCGGTTTCTGGAGGAAAAGGTACTTGTGCGACTAGTTTGTAAGATGACGTCTCTACTCCCCAAGAATTACTATTTTTACTTTTTTAAAAAGATGACTGATAGGGAAGCTATAGTTAGTCAGAGGTTTATGAATAATTTCTTTACAATGAATGACTGGAGTGTCTCAAAATAATGTTTTAAAAGGCTAGATGTGTAGTTCAGCTCTCCCTGGGTTTATAGGGGGGCAGTGAGTGGAGGCTGCTACTGTCAAGAAAACTGGGCAATATTTGTCGCTGACAAAAATCTGTATTTATAAGTGTAACTTTAAATTTTGGAAAATGTATTTCTACCACAAAAAAGTTTGACAAATTCCCCATGCTTAAAATCTTTTTGATTGGTGCTAATACTAACAACATTGATTTTCCATTTGCTCTTGAATGAAATACGTCAACTTTGACGTAGTCTACAACTAAGGAACAACTGCCATGTGAATGAACTTCATGACATGACAAAATCATGACTGTTTTAGAAATGTCAAGAGCAAGACAGGCCAGTGCACCACTACACTGATTATTACATAAGAAAGGTGTCTCTACCAGGTCACCAGAGGGAGGTCCACTTACTTTGGGACCCATCATGGGGGTGAAATTCAGAATGGAGTAGGAGGAGAAAAAGTCTCTCTTCCCAAGGAAACTCAGCCTCACTGCAAGCAATGTTCCCGCAGCCAGCGACATTGACAGAGATCCACACTCTTTCCTCCTGGTCCAATCCAAGTACCCACATGTTCAAGTCCATCCAAACTTGCTTTTCCTTGGTCTTTTATTTACCCATGAAGCATTTTACTAAAAACTGCAAAGCTAGCTATTAGCATGTTACTACCAAATAAAACAGAAGCCTAAAAATTAATCATTTTCAACCACTGGTTCTTTTTCTTTTCTTTTTTATTTTTTATTTTGTGGAAAAAGCATAAAGCAAAAATTCAGAACACAATAGTGGGAGAATAATAGTAGTTAATACGATGCATATTGCTGTCTTTAACATAGTTGCTCAGGGTACAAGTTGCAAGTCTTTTGTATTATTAGTGTTTGTTAGTTCATTAAAAAGGAAAGTTTGTGCTAATATCAATTGGAGAAATTTTTTTAACACAAGGTCTCACTGTAAAGTCCAGGGCCTTAAACTCTTTATGCAGCTCAGGCCAGTCTTAAAAACTCACAAGTCTCTGCTTCGGCCTCCTGAGTGTTGAGACCACACGCATGTAGTACGCCTTGCAATTCAACGCTTTTTTTTTTAATTTACATGTAAAGCTTTGAAAGCTTTATACCTAGGAAATGACACAAAAGGAAGAAATGTAACTTTAGTATATATATATGGATCCATTTTATAAAAAAGATCAAAGTCAAATACTAGCTCTGCACACGTGCAAAAACACATTCGAACATCGCCTGTTGCCTGGGCACAGGACTTCCGTTTGTGTCATAATTCTCCATCTTTGATTCACTTTAAGCTTCTGTTATCAAAATTAAAGCACTTTTGACCTAGAGGCCCCCTAAATATCAAACATAAAATTGGAGATCTCCTAAATTCATCTCAAAAGTCTTGTTTACTTCATTGCTGTTTGCTATTTGAGACTAGTTTCCATTTCCTTTAAAAACTGAGAGTACTATGCAACTTTCTGCCACTATGAAAATAAAATATTCCCAGTTTCTAAAATGAGTACATTAGAAAATATAGAAATTAAGCAAAAAAGCAGACCTAGGACACATTTGCTAAGCATTGACGTCCCTCTGCATTCCCATTTGGGTTAGATTTCCGGGAAATCTGTTTGTGGGAGAACCTTGAGGCTGGGTCTAGAACTGAGATGTCAATCAGAGGCAGCGGTGTAGGAGAGAAGCCAGATGGCCCTGTGCTGTTCTTCACGCTGGAAGCGTGACAAGTGTGCATATGCCTATATCTCCAGTCTAAGTCTCTACTGTGCAGGGGAAATACACTCTGTAATTCAAGAATTGTTCCCAGGCTCTTTTTTCAAATCAACAAGATTAGTGTGTACTGATTCCAAATCCATATTTCTGATCTTTTGTGCCAGTGGAAAAAACTCTGAAGAAGCAAAGCACACAGCTATAAGTAAAAAAGAGCATCAACTTACGTGTTGACACTTAACCGGGGTTACCCCATATGTGGGCAAGGGACTTAATATATAAAATCCTTATTTAGATTCCTATTGTCCTGTGTGACTTCTCTGAAGTTAGAACAATTTTGATATGATAGAATATCAAAGCTGTGTCCTATACAGTTTTATAAGCCAGTTAACAAAAAGGATTTGGTCCAGATTTCAGCATATGTGTGTCCTAAAAATGCACTTCATGTGTTTCTGTAATTAGATTATGTTTTAAATGCCATGACAAAGCTATTTAAAGGAATTATACTACATAAAGAGAGCCATTTTGTAGAGCCATCGCCTTTCACCTTGTTTATCTTTCCTTTTTTTCTTATCTTGCCTCAAACTGCCCCCTCACTTCTTACATAGAGTAATGAAAATGTGACCCGTCTTCTCAATGGGAATCATTATAAACTTCAGTTATTTTTAATTTGCCTCAGAGACAGGCTTTGAAGCATATGTGTTCAGGTCCTATCTGAGTGGCATGTGGCAAAAGATTTCCATGTTCTCAACTATAAATGAATAATATGAGTGTTACATGGTTTACAAGGTTAAAGAAATGTAATTGACCTAAGATGTTCATGAAGTTCTTACTGCGATACCTATCATCTAGTAAGGACCAGGTAAGAGGCAGAGGGATAAAGTCAGAAAACAGTTCTAAACATCATCGTCGTCATCATCATCATCAGAGATGGCTCAGTGGAATAAGTGCATCCCTGGCAAGCGCAAGGGCCTGAGTTCAATCCCCGGTTCCATCAAAAAAATCATAATAATAATAATAACGTGACAAGAGTGAGAGCATCACACTATGCGTTTTACAATTATTATCTCATTTAATTTTAACACAGCACCATAAAATAGCATTGTTATACCTATTTTACAGATAGGAAAAATAAGTACTAAGTATCTCGTTAATGTCTTTCAGGCAGTAAAGGGCAGAGTGGGGCCTGAATGCATGAAGTTAGCAGCTATTGTTGTCATGTTATTAACCTTATCATCTCCATGATCAATGCCTGCTGCTATCTCTGTAGCAGACTAGGCTATAAAAATGAGCTCTTGGGTACTTCCAAAGATAATTGCCTCCCCTTGGAAGGAATCCAGAACAAGCCCACATTAAGCTAAATTCTGCACTAGAGTGGGCTGTCATACAGTTGGGAGGATTTATTCCAAGCACCTCTAGAAGGCACATGAAAGATGAATAGATAGAATTCATCAGATTTCGTTTTTTCTCTAAACAGATTCCAACGCAATGGAGAAAAGGATGACGAGGCCATTCTGTCTCCATGCAAAGGCCATTGAACCTCACTGCAATTGACTCACCTAGTCGAAGGGCCCAGGCAAAGAGGAAGTGGGTCAAACGTGTACAGACCTCACCTGGTCGTGCTGTTCACTAATCATGCATAAGAATTACAAGGATTTAATAGGAAGGTATGAGGAGAGTGAGGGGATCAAAAATTTTAAAAATGTAGTCTGTCCACACTGAATTCCACGAAGCACTTTATTTCTGATGATTCCCTCACTGTATCTCCTCCTCTGTTCACTAAAATTAAATGTAAATTGGTAGACTTCTAGATATAAATTAAGAGTGATTGTATATTTTTCTAAAAACAGTCTTAATAACAACATCCCATCTGTACTTAAAATATTCTTATAAAAGACTTTTTTTAAAATACAAAATAATGATAGAATAAAATAGCATTAGAAATGATACAAAATTTCACTGAACAAAGTGATAAAAATTCAACAATGGTTACTGTATTGCATGATGTTATCTTCAAATTGGTTGTTCAGGTCGCCAGATATAAACATGCAAGATTGGTTTAAAGAAAAAACAAAACAAAGAGCCAGCCAAACAGCTCAATGGATTGAAGTATCTGCAAGCAGGAGCAAGGGCTGGGGGTTCAATCCCTGGGCTGTGGTGCCAGTCCCACCCCCAGGGTGCGCTGAGATAGCAATTGGGTGTGGTGGTGCCAGTCTGTAATCCCAGCTCTTGGGAGACTATAAGCAGGTGGATCACTATGAGTCTGATCTAGCGGTGAGACTCTGAACACCCTGTAGACCCTTCCCTAAAATACAAAAAAAGGAAAAAAGTTGTAAGAAATTCAAAAGAAAAAAGAAGAAGAAGAAAAGTTACATGTCTTGTTGTATAGGTCTTCTTTTATCTTGGTCTTAACCATCCCACAGAACACTATAAAAACAAGATTTATAAAGTAAAGCCATATTAATATGCTGAGGTATAAAAGGCTCTAATTAACAACTGCTGGACTATGTTGGAGTGTTTTGCTGAATTCAAGCACCTATAAGTGAATGCTATAGAATATTCATTTCTGACAGGACTAAACAAAAAAAAGAATACAAAGGAAGGACCATTTTATATTTGTATACACAGAATAGTTAGGATAGATATGCAGCTACTTTTCCTTAATTCTATGAGAAGAAGGATTTGTACTAATCATGTCTGGACAGGATATCCTGTCTGCTTCTTGTACTATGGATAACCACCAGGAAGATAACAATGCAAAAAGTATTAATTTTAAAATTGTCCTAGTAATCAGCTTTGAATAAAAGAAATAAAATTAAATGATGCTTAAAAAATAGATAATATATCATTCATTGTTAATAAGCTATTCTTGTTTTGAAAATCTGTAATATGTATTGTATGTTAAGATGATTCTGTATTTGTTTTTGTTTTCTTGCTTTTGTTTTTACTATTGAAAGTAAAAGAAAATTACAATAATAATAAAACAAAAAGAAAAAAAATTAAGCATTAACTCTCCTTCAAAAAATGAGGAGAAATCAGCAGTACAATTATACAAACTATTCTGCCTATGTACATATCTTTCTCCCTTCTATTTGTCCTTTTCCTCATCCAAATTTTTCCTTCCTTTTAAACAAATTCTTTCCCTTTCACAGTATCCATTGTACCTAAAAGGTGATTTTACAGAAATACAATATTTTACTCAAATTGCTCACAGGGATTATATTATTATAAATATTCTGGGGTTTTTTTAACAGTGTGAGAAAAGAATGTTCCATTTTTAATAACAACATTTTCTGATATTCTTCAGATGAATTTTATCTTCATTATTGTCATCAATGAAGTCAGACATTTAAAGGGCCAGCCTAATAGCTCAGCAGACTAAACCACCTGCTTAGGCAGGGCAAAGACTGGGGTTCGATCCCAGGGATGCTGTGCCAGCCCTTCCACTAGGGCACACTGAGAAGGCAAATGAGACTGGGTGTGGTGGTGCATGCCTGTAATCCCAGCTCTTGGAAAGCTGGAAGCAGAAGGATCACTGCCGGTCCCATCTGTGTAGTGAGACCCTATAGACCCTATACTAAACAAACAAAAAATAAGCAAAGTCAAACATTTAAATGACAACATAATTTTTATTTGATCCAGCTATTTTAAAACTTTTAAAGTAGTACATTGTTCATTGATTAATTTAGAATTACTTATACAATGGAAAAGCAGTTGAAGCTGCAGATTCAATATTCAAATCGACATTGGGTAGACTGGAACAATGAAGCCAAAAGCTCGTAGAATATTTCAGAATAGAAAGTCATCAGAACATAACATTGGAGGAAATGTTAAAGGACATACACTCACAGCTATTGGACTGCTCCCCTTCGCACACACGTGCTGCAACACCTCCCTTGTGACAGTAACAGTGACATCCCACTGACACCGTGCTGGAAATAAAATGGAAATCAAGATCTCTGCACTGCCACCTACCCACCAGCAACTCCCCTATCACTTTCTGGCATATCTCAGGTCAGAAACAGGCCCAGAGAAGTACAACGCGGGTGGCATCTTTTTCTTCTTATTTATCATATTCACCTTATTGGCTCTTTGACACAAAATGAGGCAGTCATGCAGGGAAAGGAGCTAACAGATCTGAGGGATCAAAACAGAGAAAAAGGAGATTTTTTTCCTGAAAAATCTGTATTTAAAATGTGTTTTCTAGGTGTATGTGCACCGAGGAGACTCACCTCTCTCACTATGCCTGCCTTCATTAATATAAATTTTGGTCATTGCATTTGAAGCCTTATTAAAGACCATGGCCTCTTAACAGTTTTAGTAGAATCAGGAGTTAGAAATATCACAGGTTCAGGTACTCTATGCACCAATTTTATACTCTCTCTAGACACTGGAATGCAGTTACTTAGTGATTTTCCAGATCTGAGCTGAAATCCCGTCAACACAGCAGAGGGCCAGGATCTGAGGCAGTGGGGGAAATCCGAAAGCCTCAGTCACTTGCACACACCTCTGCTCATCTAAGATCTCCCTCTTCATCTAAAGTTGATGTTCTCCTGACTCCTCAAAAAACTCAAACTGGAAGTCACATTTGACCCAACTCTTCTCTTCCTAGGTACCTTTCCCAAGAGAGTTCAAAAAATCATATTACAGTGACACACACACCATACATACAACAGCACAGTTCGCAATGGCTGCATCTGGGAAGCAGCTTGTTTGTCCACCACCAGATAAATGGATAAAGAAAATGGACTACATTTATACATAATGGAGTACTACTCTGCCATCAAGAAAGATAAACGTGGCTCATTTGTATGAAAACAGAAGCGCCCTGGGACCAGAATGTTCAATAAAATAAGTCAGGTATGTAAGTGAAAATGTTATATGATTTTTCTTATAATGAGAACCCTAAAACATAGATCAAGAGCAACAAGAAGATCATAGGAGGTAGGGAGAGAGATCTTCCTTGAAAGAGGAAGGGATCAAGTGGTGGAGGGAGGTGGAAAGGAGGAAAAGACACTGAACAGGCACTGAGGCACACTATGCATACATGCCAGCCCCAGAGGGATTTGCACATCACATTCTGCAACCGTGTACTAGTAGACAAAAATAAATAAATAAAGGTTTTCCTTCTTTCTGACTATTATCTTTAAAGTTAGTTTAGACTCTTGTTACTAACCATAATACAAGTGAGGCTTAACAGAACAATGAGCTTTAGTCTTTTTCATTGCCTAGATTATTTATCATTAAGATATTGGAGTGTTGCAGTTAGAGTCAAGGAAAACTCTATTTCCTTAAGAAAAAGTGCCTACATATAATGGTAAATGATTTCCTGGGGTCATTTTAACCTCTCCAAAGTTGCCATATGGAAGAGTTCTTTGTAGAGATTGGAATTAACTGAAGGGACAGCTACCAACAGAACCATAATTTAGGAATATTATGTGATAGCTCATCTTGCAGCCTAGAGGATTATGAAATTACACCATAGATGTTCCTGGTGGGCCATGGGGATGAAACTGCAGGAACCTTTCTATGCCAGAGCTCTTTCCTGCTCTCTGCCTGGGTCAATAAGTGAGCAGTCCTCCAGCAGTGTTCCTGTGCTGAGTCAGCCTCCATGGACTAAACCCTCTTGCACCAGAAGCCAAGTAAACCATTCCTTCTCCTCTCTCGTGTTATAGGTTATATAACAGGTGGGCATTTTGTCCCAGTGGTGGAAAGTTGACCCATACAATTACAATTTCAAAAATATGCCATTGAAATGGTCCTTTTGGTCTCACAGGATAACTGGAAGCTCCACTAGACAGTGATCCTTTTTCTTTACTCATGTATCTTCAACACCTAAACTACTATTGGCTGATATCTCATTAAACTATCATTCATTTTTAGAAAAATGCAGAAGAAAATAATTCAATCACACTTTAATTAAAGAGCAACAAAACTGGCAAAATAGTAAGTTTCAAGCATTTTGCTTTTAAAGGCAGCCTCTCATATTTGGTTCTGGCTTTGAATTTGTATCATATGAATCTAAGTCAATCACTTCATTCCTGGGACGCAGCTTCCTGTTCTCTAAGATAGGTGCTCCTATTACTGTTAAATAAAGTACTATTTATTTACTAAATAATGTTTATTATTGATTCAGTAAAGAATCTATAGGTTTCCTGGCATAAAGTTAGGGGCCCAGTGTCTAAAGTTTTCATGGAAACTGGAAATTTTGCTGAGGTATTGAGTTCCATGGAGTCGGTGGCCATCATGGATCCCACGGTCAGTTGGCAAAGTCAAAACCAAACTTTCTGTCCACTGCATAATAAAGATCTTCCCCTGCATCCTGCCTGGCCTCCTCCTTCTAGGTGGATATCTTCTAGAAGCACCTTGTGGAAAACACAGATGCCTGTGGCTCACTCTCTTTGCCAGAGACTTGCTGTAAAGGCAGTATTCTTAGATGTTTGCTGGAAATAATGAGAAAGCCTTGATCCATGCCTCACAATGTAGGTAGTGCACCTGAGGTCAGCCCAAGTCATTGCACGGCCCGGTTTGCACATTTCTGGCATTTGCATGGACACACACTGAGGAGGAGAAGGGAACGAGATGCAGTCGCGCATCTTTCGGATGACTGTAACCTCCAGTGTCACTGAATGCGCCCAGCCCTCCCTCGGTCTCACCCTCCTCCCTCTGCTCCTTACACCCTCTTAGCGGGAGCTGGGAACCTCCAGGCGGTGGCTCCCTGCGCTGGGCCGGGGGCGGCACTCAGAGGAGCCCAGAGGCCCGGAGGCTGGAGGCGGTGGAGGCGCAGCAGCGAGGAGCGAGTGCTGGCAAAGAGCTGGGCTGTGAGCAGCTTCCTCTGGAACGGAGAAGCCAGATTCACGTGCGGACCAGGAGAACCAAAGGAAGGCGGCACCATCGCCGAGTCCGGAGCTGAACGCATCCAGGCGTGCGGGATCTGCAGGTGAGTGCGTGCCCCTCCCTCTCACTTGCCCAGCGGCCAACAGGTTGGCCCAGGCACCGGCCCAGGAGGCCCTGTGGGTCGCTCTGGTCTCATTGGGGCGCTAGTTTTCCAGCCTTTCCCTTTACTGACGGGTCGCTGTAACTTAACTCCTGCTCCCACCCACGCCTGTTCTAATCTTTTTCTTCCAATTTCCCCTTTTCCTAAAATGACAGCTGTGCTGTGTGCTGGAGAACGCTCTCTGAGCACCTGTGCCCCGGGAACTTAGGATGGGCGCATAGAGTCTCCACGGGCGAGGACGCCCCCGGGCGTGGGAGCAGGCACAGTCACCTGGAGAGCCAGGGGCGCCCCGGGGTGCGCGTTACAGTCCAAAAGAGCCTATTTCTCTTTTAGGAGGTCAGCACTTAAGGGCTGGGGGCAGTGAGGGAGGTGACAATCGGGCTGGAGTCAGAGCCACTTGAGGAAACTGTTCCCACGTGTGCACACGCTAGCCAGCACCCTAGGTCTCAAGTTAGACATGACCCAGACCTCACCGTTTCCAGATCTTCCTTAACTTTTAATTGGGGGCTCCCGGCGGCGGCGGCGGCGGCGGGAGCGCGTGTCACCATCCCTCTTGCTCCCTCCTCTTTCTCCTCCTCCTCTTCCTACCCTGCAGAGCTTCGGTCTCGTCCTTCCCCGTGCAGTCCCTCATCCATAGGCCAGCGAGGCTCGAACAGTGTGTCCTTGGGCGGGTCTCAGGTGAAGCTCTGCGGGTCGTCCAGGTCCAGGTCCCCGAGCTCCTTGCAGCCTCCTAGCTGCACCCCTCGAGCAGCACCCTAGCGACGCTAGGGCCAGCGAACTACTGGGGGTAGAAAGCCGGGGAGCGCGAGTGGGAGGCCACTCCCTCGGGAGCCTGGGAGCTCCCGACCGCCCGGGCGCCACGCCACGGCCTCCACGCGTTCCAACCCTGGCGCGCTCCCAGGCACCACCGATCGGCATGGAGCTGCCTCCGCGTGGCCGGGCCCCGCCGGGCTCACCGCTGTCCAGCAGCTCCCTGACCTCTCTGGACTCGAGCGTCTTCTGCAGCGAGGGCGAAGGGGAGCCCCTGGCGCTCGGGGACTGCTTCACGGTCAACGTGGGCGGCAGCCGCTTCGTGCTCTCACAGCAGGCGCTGTCCTGCTTCCCGCACACGCGCCTGGGCAAGCTGGCCGTGGTGGTGGCCTCGTACCGCCGCCTGGGAGCCCTGGCCGCAGCACCCAGCCCCCTTGAGCTCTGCGACGACGCCAACCCTGTGGACAACGAGTACTTCTTCGACCGCAGCTCGCAGGCCTTCCGCTATGTCCTTCACTACTACCGCACCGGCCGCCTGCATGTCATGGAGCAGCTGTGCGCACTGTCCTTCCTCCAGGAGATCCAGTACTGGGGCATCGACGAGCTCAGCATCGACTCCTGCTGCAGGGACAGGTACCGCGAGGGCAGAGGGGCTGGCTGGCGGGAGGAGAAGGCCAGGTCCAGGAGAGGGGAGCCCCGGCCAGGGAAGGCGCGGGCCACCGCTGCTTCAGGGAAGGTGGGAGGGGGCTGAGTGTGCGATCAGAAAGCTAAGAAGCCAACTTCTCAACCCAACTTTTTAAATCTTCTGTCCATTTTGTGCCCATGGGGTAAACCATTTGTTTTGTAAAAGAAGAAAGAATTTAGACTTGCAATAAATAAATATTTGATCACTGAATAAATAAATCAGAGAAGCTGTGCCTCAGAAGATACTTGTCCAGGGAAGGAGGTTTGGAAGTGTGGTATTGTTTATTAAGCCGGGGCCACTAACTTGCAAAAACTTTGGCAGAGGACTATTTTAAACGCTGAAGAAAGTAGATTCCTTGACTGAATGATTGTGGGGCTCAGGATGGTAGTGCCACTGTTTTCTTGCCAACATTCCCATTTCTTTGTGAACGCTCTTTTATAATTAAAAACTTGCATACAATAGACACCCGTCCCTGTTACCAGAAAATGGGTAATAAAATGCTGTGGTCCAAAATGGCTGTCACATGTAAATCCTTTTCCTTGCTACTAAGCAAGTGGCATTTTAAAAATCATGATGGTGGGTGAGAATTTTTGAAAATGGGAAAAACAAGACCTTGGTAAAATTTAAGTAGACATTTTTTTCATTTTCTTGAAGTAAAAAAAAAAGCTTCCATTTAAGTTTAATTCTCATCTGTGTCTGTATTTTTAGAAATTAGACTAATCATCAAACTATCTTTTCCAAAAGATACTTCCGAAGAAAGGAGCTGAGTGAAACTCTAGACTTTAAGAAGGACACAGATGACCAGGAAAGTCAGCATGAGAGCGAGCAGGACTTCTCACAAGGACCTTGTCCCACTGTGCGCCAGAAGCTCTGGAATATCCTGGAGAAGCCTGGGTCCTCCACAGCTGCCCGGATCTTTGGGGTCATCTCCATCATCTTTGTGGCTGTGTCCATTGTCAATATGGCCCTGATGTCAGCGGAGTTAAGCTGGCTGAACCTGCAGCTGCTAGAAATCCTGGAGTATGTGTGCATTAGCTGGTTCACTGGGGAGTTTGTCCTGCGTTTCCTGTGTGTGCGGGACAGGTGTCGCTTCCTGAGAAAAGTACCCAACATCATAGACCTGCTCGCCATCTTGCCCTTCTACATCACCCTGCTGGTGGAAAGCCTGAGCGGCAGTGAAACCACACAAGAGCTAGAGAACGTGGGGCGCATCGTGCAGGTTCTGAGGCTACTCAGGGCGCTGCGCATGCTAAAGCTGGGCAGGCATTCCACAGGTATTCTGATCTCATTGACACCTTTTAATGTGTAAGAGTTAGCGACTTGATTAACCTTGAATCCTTAGTAAGTATTACTGATTTGACTGTAATTTGGAGAAGCAACTCTGAATTATACTCAAAAGTACCAATTTTCATGCTTTATCCAACCAGGACTGCTAAAATGGTAGGAGGAAACAAAATCCTGAAGTTGATATCACAGGTCTAGAGATATCTCTCACATATTTTCTTTCTATGAGACGTGAGAACCCATTCTGACCATTTATTTGTTTCAATGTCTTTGAAAACCAGGGCTGATAAAATAGGCATAAATGACATGGAAGATGCTACACATACATGCTGTGAGCTATAGGGACATTAAATCGCCTTCTATATCCTAGTTCATGTTCACTCCGTGTATTGCTTGGCTAACAAGAAAATCAGTCCTCCCAGCACTTTCCCTGATTCTGTGGGGAGAGGCCAAGTGCTAATAGCCTTCCCACAACTGTTGAAGAAGCAATGGAAATATTTTATTTATAAGAATGAGAAGACATTAATTAATGCTTTACCAAGCACTGGAGAATTTTCTTGTTCCTGACCAGTGTAAGACATTTGGGAGGAGAATGGAAATTCTTTAGCTTTTCATTTTATGTGTGAAAGACTTTGAAAGTCAAATGTCCATTGTATAGAGAAACAAGCCTTCAACACAACAGCTACACTTGCACACACCTATCTGTACATAAGGCTGGTAGTCAACATCAATGGAAGTCACACAGATGGATTCAAGACACATCCCTCAGGGAATGATTCTTGGTGGCTGTCCCTTCAGCTGCCAATTATTCTGGAGTAACATATGAGTTGTTTTATGCCAAGAGTTAAGAAAAATGGAAATGCCCTGACAAACTTCTTAAAATGCAGGCTCTGAAAGCCAGTGCACACAGCACTGTATTTTAGCATGGAGGTTATATCCAGGAGCATTCTCATGACAATTAATTGTGATGGAGATCATTCCTGGACCAGCCAGAAGTAGTCATCATGTCCAGCACATGCAAATGTATACTGGTACCAACAAGTTGGCTGGAGATCCTGATTCTTGCCTTATCTCCTTAGATGTGTCCCTGCCTGGACACCTGAACAGGATGATAATAGCTGTGTCTCCCTATAAATGTAGGGAGAAATTAGCTTCTGTGTTTTTCTACATCTCTGTGGTAATTAGAAGGTACCCTAATATAATTTTGGTAGTATACTTTTCTAGCTGGTCTCACATGCCATGATAAAGGGGCTCCGAGCAACTTTTATAAGTACTACTCTTTGTTTCCTGACACACATAATGGGATGCTTTCTTTGGGTATTTATAAACTCTTCACAAGATTGAATTTTAAAAGCACCCAGCGAAGACTACATTTTTTTCCCAAATGAAAGGAAAAGGCAAATAACTATAATTTCCTCTGTGTTACCTCTTCAAAGTTTTCTTATTTCTAAATGAGTATAAAAGATTACAAAAACCTTAATTTGACGAAAATATATCACAGTCATAAGCTTCTTTGATCATTTTACCTCAAGCACAACATATAGTAAAGTAGACATAGACACTGGCTGTCCTCCTGCATTAACTGTGAATATAATTTGAGAGGTTATAGGATTCTGGGTAGGGGGTCAGGCAGGCTACACTTAAATTCTGGTCTTGCAGCTTTGGACTAGATAAGCTAATTCTCAGTGCCTCCGCCTCCTCATTTCTAAACTGACATCAAGTGATACCTGTCTTGTACTGATTTTTGAGGATTATCTGAATTAATAGATGTAACAGATTAGACATATAACCTCTTGTATGTTTGTTTAAAAAATGTTTAGAATATTTCAACTCCCCAGATAAACATTATACTTCTTATCTATTATGAATTTATTTCATAAGTACCATTCCATATAGACACATTGTCTAGTTTCATAAATTTTATACGTACTCTAAAAGTTATTCTTTTAAAAGTAAGAAGCAAAATGAATATATATTGGTCTTTAAAAGCAGCTTGTTCTATATGCAAGAAAATTTCAAAGTTTGAAGAGCAAAATTCAAAATCAGGAGAACCTGAACAATAGTACAATGCATTGCAAATAAGTTCTAGCAAATGAATGCCAACTTTAAGATGGTGCTAAGAAGTATTGTTTTGGACTCCTGAAGCAATGTTATTGTGATATCATGGTATCATTTCGCAGGGTGGATAAGCTTTCAGCAGCCAATGGTTAGTTCAAATTCTAGTTTAGCTTATAGTGTGCTCCTCTCCTTAGGGCTTAGTCTCTTCACAGGCATGACTGGACTCTCTTGGGTCTGTTTCTCAGAGGCTCAGCAAGTTATCAGACCTAGCAGAGGGAACACCACCCAGGACTCATAGTGAGTGAATTCCTCAGTGGTTCCATTTCACGTTCTTTTGCGTGGGAACTGTCTGTATTCTTTCATATCTTCTTATAAGTACACAGGAAGATCATTCTCCATAGCTTTGATAAGTCCTAAGAGCTAGGACTTCAATTGGTGGTCCTGGGGGGGTTCAGGGCTCTTCTGATACATAATGAAGGATATCCCCCACGTACACACATCACTTTTGTCCTCACAGCCTGACTTGCTTTGGCTACGTAGCTGTGGTGTACACACTCTTGATTCCTTAGCCTTTCAGGGAATGAGGTGACCATGTATATTAAACCTTAAGGCCAGCCTGAACTGCATAGTGAGACCCTGTCTCAAAAAGA
Source organism: Ctenomys sociabilis (assembly GCA_004027165.1). Lineage (NCBI taxonomy): Eukaryota > Metazoa > Chordata > Mammalia > Rodentia > Ctenomyidae > Ctenomys > Ctenomys sociabilis. The sequence goes on along the minus strand of PVKA01007221.1, from coordinate 18,704 downwards.
CAAAAAAAAAAAAAAAAAAACCTTATCAGGTGAATGAGAAAAGCAGATACATAAATAGAAGAAGACAAAATAAAACTAATGTGAGAAAGAAGTGCTAAAATGAGGTATTGAAATTCAGGTTTGACCAGCTGAGGCCTCTGTGTCACAGAGGCTAAAAGTACAAAACTACCAGCATACACCCTCAGCCTGCTTGTTAGAAATAACTCATTTTGGGGCTGGGGAGATGGCTCAGTAAAAAAAAGTGCTTCCCTGGAAAGTGCAAGGGTCTGAGTTCAATCCCCAGTTCTGAAAAACATAATAATTCACCTTTTAATAATGAGTCATATAAGTTCAAAAATTACATGCATGAATTTCATTTTTCTCAATCCTCTGAAACTAGTCTCCTCAACTATACTATCAGCCTCTTGAAGACAGGGGCTCTGGTTTAATCATCTTTCTATCTCCAGAATGCTGCCTGGTGTCCAAGACATATTTAGCTGTGCAGTGCATATCTGTAGGTGGACACCTGGTGCAGAGGGGGCAGGGAGAGGTACTGCTGGTGGCAGTGACTGACCGAAGGTGCTCTCTTGCAGGATTACGCTCCCTTGGCATGACCATCACCCAGTGCTATGAGGAAGTCGGCCTACTGCTCCTATTTCTGTCTGTGGGAATCTCTATATTTTCAACTATTGAATATTTTGCAGAGCAAAGTATTCCAGACACAACCTTCACAAGTGTCCCTTGTGCATGGTGGTGGGCCACTACATCCATGACTACTGTGGGATATGGGGACATTAGGCCAGACACCACTACTGGAAAAATTGTGGCCTTCATGTGTATATTATCAGGAATTCTTGTCTTGGCCTTGCCTATTGCTATTATTAACGACCGCTTCTCTGCCTGCTATTTCACATTGAAACTCAAAGAAGCAGCTGCTAGACAACGGGAAGCTCTGAAGAAGCTTACCAAGAATATAGCCACTGATTCATACATCAGCGTGAACCTGAGAGATGTCTATGCCCGGAGTATCATGGAGATGCTTCGCCTAAAAGGCAGAGAAAGAGCAAGTACCAGGAGCAGTGGGGGTGATGATTTCTGGTTTTAAATTTGTTTCCAATTTATTTCCAAAAGCTGTGTACAATGAACTCAATTGATAAATCCTTGCTATGGACCTTTGCATTGCCGATGAGGAACCTTCTGAGTTCTATCTACTTCATATTTAATGATGTGTTACTTGGCCTGGTAGAATATTTCATACTCCTCATAGCAAACTGCACATCGGTTTTGATCCACCTATGTCTCAAAAATATTCAATAATCAAATATAATTGGGACAATTTCTATATGTATGATTTGTCAAATACAAAATAATATTATTGCAATACATACTATATGGTTAGAAGTTTTAATTATGTCACTACCTTTAGAAAGTATTTTGCACCACTCATTTTTTTTAAATGGAAGTTAAACTGCCCATCCAGACATAAGACAACTGAATAGTTAAGAATGCTTGGAACATCTTTGCTACTTAAAGATGTTCTCTGAGTGAATTACTCCTTTCCCTATTATTTTAGGCTCTTAAGTATAACAAGAGCTTTGGGAGAAAGAACCTAACTTAGGGGTCACACATTGTGTCTCTATCTTCCACATGGTGCAAATCACTACTCACAGTCTGCCTCCCACCCTTACTGCTGGAGGTGAGAGTCCTCAAACTGTTTAGCCCACAAGGGATGAGTTTTCAGGGATTCTAGAATCCCAGGCTTCCTTCTCCTAACTATGTCATGTGAAGTATAAAGCAGTCTATATCTTAGTTCTTCATGAAAATCAGGTTCACTTTAAGACATCTCATTATAGATATTTTATTTATGTCACATCTTTAAAATTTTGAATATGTAAAAGTGAAGTTGCAAACATCCTCAATTTATGAGCAAAGCTTGTTAAATAGTCTTATTTCATAAAACAGGGTATGTTGTATGACATTATTGGATGAACTTGTGGATCTTTAATTTCCTAACAAAAAATATTGTGGATAGATTTCTGATTATTGGGGTAAATAACAAATGTTCAAACTTTGCAGGCATTTTGACAACATTTTGACATTCTTGATAATAATAAAATTCCTAGGCATTCTGTTACATAATCAAAGCCAAAACCTCTAAAGAGTGAACTTATGATTGCAAATATTCTAGAAAAGGAGATTTTTATAAAATAATAACAAGGAATGCCTCTCTTTGTTGATTACAGTCAGCGTGATCACTTTTGGTATCTTCTCCATGAGTGCATACGATCTAACCCCTGATGAAAAATGTTACATGTTACATCTTGGGGGGGGATATTTTTTCTTCTTCTGAATAAAATACATACATTTAATATGGAAATATATATATATATGTATATATATATATATATATATATATATATATATACACATAACATTAAAATTTCATGAAGAACAGCTTTATGAAAAGTGCCCAGAAGGCTTCTTGCTGAGGAAAAGGATGATAACCCTTGGAAAATCATCACTTCACTACATGGCTAAAACATGTTTCATCAACTGTATTTTAGATGCATCTACATTATGAAATATCAAGAAGGAGGTACCAATTAGTTGTCAGATGTTGTGAATTGTAAATTGCAACCAGATTTTGAACAGATACCTTTAAAAGCGATGAAATACCACAGGTACTACCTCCTGTTTGCTGCTATGCCGGTTTCAGCTCTGGAAGACTTTCCATTGGTGGCATGAGTTTTAGATTAAAGTTGAAATTATTTTCGTCTATGTGACTTGCTTGAACTTCTCCTGAATATTAAAGGGCATGGGTATCAACGAAAATCTTACACACAGACATGCATGTGAAGGAAGGCATGGCCTAGGGCCACCAGTTCTACTATAAGCCCCATTCATACTCTGAAGGAGAAGTGGAAATTAGATACAGAAGACAAACTTACTCTGACTTCTCTAGAGCTTCCCTTAGTGACACCAGTTAACCTGCTTCGGTACTGTCCTCTCTGCTCATCAAATATTGCATTGCTTATCCTGAAAATATCTGAGTTTTATGTATTACAGTCTTATATTCCTCTACATGTATATATTGTAAATTCAGTGATTCAAAAGTTTTCATTTAGCATTCCTCTGAGTGGTGCGAACTAGCAATTTTTTGCTAAACAAAACTAAGTTCTGATTGGTTCCTGTTCCATTTAAGGCTTTTAGGAGATGTCAAAACTGAGGTATTAAAATATATAAATTTTCCTAAATTCATATACCCTATAAGTCAAAAAATCAGGACTGAACATCAATCTACTTGACTCAGAAAGCGAAACTCCAAAAGCCCATAATAGATTTTATTCTTCCCGCAGCCTGTGAGTAGGGATTTATTCCAAAACAGGCAAGACAACTCCTTGTGGATGGCAAGGTTTACTATGCCTTAAGAAAACCATCAGATTATCCTCAGAGGTAGAATGGTGCTTCTAAAAATTAATTGTGACAGCTTAGTTATTGGACAAGAAATATAGTGTTGTTAGAATAATTAATAGAAATTTTTAAGTGAATAATTATATGTGTGTATACTTACTCATGTACTTTTGCCCTCTCATGAAGGATCCTAAACGTATTCTACACAAATGTGGTTTGTTATCCATATAAAATTTGTCAAGATATGGACATTTCAAGGAAGTTCCAAAACATCATTGCTTTGTCAACATTGCTGCTGTATGAAATATCAATGTGCTTATTTAGTGGGTATATCTATAAGCAAATCAAATTTAATTTTCATAACAGTAAGGAATTTTATAAGCCACCATTTTAAAAATAGTAAACATTATCCACAATCTAAGAATTATTCAGAGAAAATATCATTTAATATATATTGCAATATGAAACAATGGAATTCTTGTCTTTTCTAAGTTACTTAGAGAACACTAATTCAAAACTTCTGAATGCACAATCTTGAGCACTTCAGAAGACCAAATTACTGGGAACTCTCCTAACAGGAACCACGTCACTCTCATATTCTGTCCTTCCCACCTCCCACACATGAAGAATTCTTACGCTTATCATTTTAATGGAAAATAATATTAAAAGTAACATAAATTCACAAAACAGTTCACTGAGCTAAAAATATCAGATCTAAAAACAAAGGACATATATGACAGTTCTCTTTCAGTGTGAGATTCTTACTCTTATTAGAATCTTTGGACTAGCTTATAAAGAAAATATATACTCTTACCCAAGTTACCTAAGCACAGTATTATCATTTGGTAAGCTCACTATTTTTTCAAATAATTATACTGATGTATGTTAACATGAAAAGCTTCTTTCGAAAAATTGGCCATGAATATCTGTCTTATTAATCTTTCAGTTTGGACCAAAAGTGGAAAAATGGTTCATAATAATGTGTTTCTAAATAATAGTAATAATAATAATAATAACAACAACGTATTTCTATAGCTATCCTGATGAGTTTCCTTCCCAAAGCACTGCCATGCCCAACACCTCCCCAGGCCAGGCAGAAATAACTGTGAAAAATATCCCAGAGGGAGAGTTTTGCTCACAGCCCAAGTGGTGGTTGTTTACATGGTAAGTCTTCAGGAGTAATGGAATGATCTGGATACTAATCATTCTCAGGACCTCACTTCCTTATATAATAATCTATTTCCTGGTCACCCTCGTTTCTCCACTAACCTTTGGTTTTCTCTTCCTTTTTGACAACCAATTGCCAACACCCTAACCCTAACTAAATCCGATCCAAAGCCTACCTCTGCCTGCTCCTCTAGAGCCAATTACAATGTCAGAAAAATGCACAACACATGCTGACTGATCTCATCTTATATTGATCTCTCCAAACCCACTTGGGTTACTCGTGCTGCCAGGCAATCCTACTGCATCTGCTGAGTCCATTCACTTTCAAAATAAATGAAAACCTCTAACACTGCATTTTGATTCCTCTTTCATGGGAAAATTACGTGATGTAAGAGATCCTCCATAGGAAGCAGCACCCACATTTACCCACCTACCTCCATCTGTGCCTCTTCACTCTGCCTTTCCTCATTACATGGGTTGAACTTTCCAACCCACTCTTTTCTCCAACTCTTGGAGACAACGCTTCAGGAAGTCTCTTTTCTCCCCTGCCATGCCTTTTCTCCCTTGTCTCCCTCTCTTTTGGAAATTTCCAACAACATACAAGCATGATTCATTTTTCCATCTCAAAATAATTGAAAGAAAAAAAGAAAACCCAAGCAAGAAAACTATCTATATCATTCTCTAGAAACAGCACACGGTCTACTCTCCTCCATGGCAAAACCTGATAGCATTTTCTCTCCTCAACTCTCCATTGCTGTATTGACTTTTTCCCACCCTTCCTTGAAAATCTACTCAAGCCATTATTCCATCTCTACATATCCTATAAGTTTATCATTGTCAGCAATGCCCCTGTTATTGTTAAACCCAATGCCTAGTGCTCAAATTCATGTTGCTCAGTCCATCAACAATATTTTACAAGGGTAGTTGCAGGCCCTTCTTTACAACACTCCCTTGTTTGACCTCATTCTTCACAGTCTCTGCTGTTGCCTCTTCTTCACTGCTCAGCCATCTTTCAGCTTACTCTGCAGTCCCTCTCTGCTCTTCATTGATTCTGCCCCCTTGATAAAATAGCCTGATTTCATAACTTAAATATTACTGATAGGTAATTCCCAAATTTCCACACCTGTTTCTGTTTCCATTCATTTTCTGCAGCTGTTCAACAAATGTCCAATAAGTATCTCACAGTTAGGCCCAAAACACCATCAAAATTTTCCCAAGTTTAAGTCCTCTGAAAAGTGGACCAATGCAGATGATTGCCACAATGCTGATCAGGTGCAAGCTATTTATGGTGGAATAAAAATCTTGAATGGTTGAAAAGAAGAATCTATACAAGGTGAAACAAAGCTCCTCATCTAGATCCAGATCTGACACCTCCGAAGAAGAAGAGGAAAGAGGGGGTAAGGTGAGTCATTGATTCTCCATTCCGAGACATTTCAGTCATAGTGCAGAGGGGCACCGAGCAAAAACATCAAAGTAACGAATCCTATTACTGTTCCAAAAGTCTGTGACTCTCAGTCAATCGTGCGACCTCAGGAAGGGGTCTGGGCCACGCATCTTCCCACGCCATCCTTCTATGAAGCCACATGGGTCAGTCTCCATGCAGGGCTAGCGGTGTCTCCTCCCTAGCTCCCAAGGCCTCTCCTTCAGAGAAGCTAGAAAGGCCTGTGGGGGGATGAACTGGAGCCCTCACTGCTGCAGCTAGTCTGTGAAGCACGGAGTAACTATTCTCCCTTTCTCCAAACCGCCTCCAGCCCCACATTAAAGCACATGACCTCTTCCTGTGGCCCAGAATCTTCCCCAGAGGGTATCAACCAGCCCCTGAGCATAAACTCACATCCTGGCAAATACTTTTAATCATGATTACACACTCACACATATCCTAATAGTTCTGTTGCATAGAATTGCCATTGTCGTGCTATCTACTTTTATAGCTGAACAAAAAAATTGGCACGAATGAAAATATTTTAGGCAGAAATTTCATGATTATTTAAATTCTATTTTCTTTTATCTCTTTTTGATGAGTTAGTAATATCACATTGAGTATGATATTATTTTAATGGACACTTGCAATAATATGAAATTTACTTTCATGTTTACATATTAACTTAGGTAAGATCATTGTGATAAATATGTTCTAAATAATAGCGCAACTAAATCTAAACTAATGGGAAAAATAAATGAATTTTTTCAAATGTTACTTTCATGCTGTACAGTTGAGCGGCAGTTCTCCTGATTATGCAAAATATCCCTTCAGTGCATTCAGAGAGCGAATAGCCTGAGAGGTTTGGCTTAAAAAATGATAATATATGTCTTTTTTATATAGTTCCATTATTTAACATTCAAATTATAAGCCAAGAAATAATTGAACTGAAGAAGATTTGACAACTTAGGAAGAGACATATACACAAACACAGAAAAAAGTAAAAACCTATCGCAACAAATGTGATTTTGAAACTATGGAAGAGAAAAATCTTTGATATAAATCAATATTCTTAATATATCACACTGGAGATAGGGACAGAATTTCAACTATGTACTTAAGCAAAAAATCAAATCTTTAAAAATGACTTAAATTTCCCTGAGCTAGGACAGTATTTTCAAATCCTTGTCTTTACGCATGTCTTTGCTGTGCAGCCAATGTTTTATCTTAAATGGTCTATAATTATTGTCAACTAATTCTAAGTGGTACATGGGAAGATAAGACAGTTACGTTACTATGGAAACTACACTTTGCAGGAAAATTATTTCAATAGGCTTTGCTTCTAAAGTTTAAAATAAAGACCCTCACAGACAATAACATCACCTTGACCACAAACCACTAAAATTGCAGAAAATTTAGAAGTAAATATTCTACATTTTACTGAAATCACAGCAACTTTCTTCACTTTCTTATTCCCTGATATACATCACTTATCTTTATTTAAACTTCAACTAAAAAATATACAAAAAATCCTTTGTGAATAACAATAAAATTTCTTTTTGTAATATTAAATTTTATTTTCAAAAAATTTCATAGATACATAAAACAAAAAACTTATTCATATTAATGGGTTACCATGTTCTATTTTGACACATATGTGCATTATATTATATGTAGAACAGGTTAAACATGTCTATCTCCTCAAAAATGTATTTAGGGTGCAAACCCAAAATCACACTTCTAGCTTTGTGAAATGAACAGCACTCTATTGCTATGTATAATTAGTATATTGTGAATAACGTGGCAGAAATTCTTGTGAACTACAACAAAGTATACACTGACCACTTTCCCTAACCTTTCTTCTACCCTAGTCTTCGAGGAAAATACAATTATACTTTCAAATTCTATAAACTCAATGTTTTGGATTCCACATACAGGATCATGTAGCACTTGCCCCTGCATTCCTGGCCCATTTCACTTTGCCAGATCACTTTAAGTCCTGCTGGTGGTACCATGCATGATACAACGTTGTGACCTTTGATGCCTGAAAAGGAGTTGGCCAGGTAGACAACTGCTTTCCTCCTTTGATGCGCAGTCAGGTTGCTGCAATTTCTTGGATACTGTGACAAGCCCTAGAATGGATATGGAGGAGAAAATCTATCTTCTTCATGCTGATTTCTTGTCTGTCTGTCTATGTATCTATATCTAGTAATGTTATTGCTTAGTTATACAATAGTGTAAATTCTAATGAACCTCAATGCTATTCCTTTTAAAATTTTAATATGATATTTTATGTTAATTAGTGTATTATATTCATAATACATGGCAGTCATGTTTGTTTTAGAACATATATATATGCACATATATATCCTCTTCGATGCCTTCACCTTCCTCGTTAACTTTCTCCTCCTGTTGATTCCCTTTCCCATCTGCACAAAGGGTGCTTCTAATTTCCTACTATCTTTACTGTTTTATTTACTTATATTTAGGGTTCTTGTAAAGAGAAATCATGTGCTCATTTTTTTTCCAGTTAACATTATGGTCTCAGATTCCATCAATTTTCCTACAAATGATACAATTTTATTCTACTTTAGGGCTGAATCATATTCACTGATGATGTGTCCTACATTTCTTAAAATTCGTATGACTGTTATTAAACATGTAGAATTAAGCTGCTAATAACATAGGTGTAACAACATCACTACATGTTATTAACTCTTTCAGGAATTTGTCCAGGAGAGATGCCACTGGATTAAGTGAAATTTCTCTTCTTAGTTTTCTCAGGAATCTCCAGACTCACCATGCAGTCCATCTGGCCTTGAACTCGTGGCTATCCTCCTCCCTCAGCTTGCCGAGTGCTGGCATGACAAGTGTGTGCCACCATGCCCAACTTGTTGTTGTTGTTGTGAAACAGGGATTCTCACTCTGTACTCTTGCTTCAGCTTCCTTAATGCTAAGATTAGGGGCATGTGCCACCAGGCCTAGATATTTAAACTTTTAATTGATGCATAATAATTGTACCTACTTATGGAGGATACTTTGACCTCAAGACCGCTGTACAGTATGTGATGATCAGATTAGGGCGAAATTTTGTGTTTAGCTTTAAAAATTAGGACATCTTTGTAATAATAGTTTGAAGAAATTTATTATTAAGACTAATCAAATGTGGTTCAGATTAGCTCAATGAAAGTGAAATGAGAAAAAAACACAAGGAACACCACAAGAGTCCCCTCATGTGTAATATTAGGGGTCAGTGCTTGAAGTGGAAAGGGAAAGAGAACCAGAAGAGGATGGGGGAGGAGGGAGACGAGGGAGAGATGATGAAAAGATAATGAAGATGTACGGCTGAGGAGATGGCTCAGTAGAATAAGTGCTCACCTGGCAAGAACAAGGTCCTGAGTTCAATCCCTGGTACTGCAAAAAAAAGAAAAAAAAAATGAAAATGCATTTGTCCATATGCCAGGCCTCCACTGTATATAATCACTATGCACTGCCAACACATACTGGTAAAATAAAATGAGAAAAAAGTTAACTGGAATGTATAATAGTTATTCTTATTGGCTGGAAAGGGGGAAGATAACAGGTAGCAAAGTTACCATAGAAGTGGTAACTTGCGATGACGGCCCACTGAGGTGACGGCAGCCCTGCTGTGGTGGCCCTGTGTCAGGGGCGTGCTGAGGTGGAGACTGAGACTGGACGTGGCGGTGTGCACCTGAAATCCAGCGACTGGAAGGCTGTAAGCAGGAGGATCACGATGAGTCTGCTCTAGTAGTGAGGCCCTGCAGAACCTGTAGAGCCTGAACTATTTAGATTAAAAGAAAAAACAATCTCTAGAAGAGAGGAGCTCAAAGGCTCACAGCACAAAGCAATGGAAAAGAGGAGGCTTTAATCTGCTTTCTCAGTACGTGGTGCATACGTGAATTGAACTATCACTTTGAATCTCATATATATATATAGGATTATTATATATTGATATGAAAAATTTTAAATATTTGAGGGATTTTTAACTAGAGTTGATTGCTACACAATGTACACCTGGCTTAACACAATCTTTCTTACTGAGACTCAACATCCAATTCTCAGAATTTAAGGAAGGAGAGGTTTAACTTGGTTTGCATTTTCAGGCGCCGTAGTCCTTTCCTGATCATCCTGCCCCGGTTGGGAAGGTGTGGCAGAGGACAGCAGCTTGCACCCTGGGATCCAGAAGCAGAGAGGGGGTGGAGGCAGATCGCCCCTTCCAGGTGAGACCCCAGCAGCTCGCCACTCCTGGCCGGGTCACACCTCCAAGCAGCAAGCCTGCTGTGTTGTTTCATGATTCAGACACATGAAGGGGACAGGAAGCCTCGGGGGACATTATCGATCTAAGCCATTTGAATACCTGCATCAAGTGATCACACTGTACCTCATAATATTGTCCAATTAAAATAATAGAAATTACAGAAAACAAGAAATAACTGAAAAAAAACCAATGTGCTTTATTCCAAGCTTCTCAAGTCATGATATTTCTCCACATGTGTCATCCGTCATAGGATTTAGCAAATAAATCTTCAGGCACCTTGCGTGTAGGATGATCAAATTGGCAAAGCCTGCTTCTCACATGCTGCTGATGCTGACTTTCTAGAACTGTTTCTCAGCGCTGAGCAAGACATTTTAATTTAATTTCTTTTGACGCTGCCTCAAGGCCATTGCACACGCACCGTCAGTGGGGTCATTAACTGATTCACGAAGAGGATAATAGAAAAAAGCACTGCAGTATAGCTGTCCAACCCATATCAGAACTGATACAGTCTGAAGAATACAAGCATTTTTTCTAGTTTGTTTCAAATTTAAAAAATAAGTGTGATCAAAGAATGTATTCTAAAACAAAACAATCACATATTTTTGAGCCAAAGATAATTTTTGCAAAACAAATACCTGAGCTATTTTTACTACCTATATTATAAGGGTATGCCTTTGTGTTCTCTTTTGAAATACCAAAATAAAATCTACATTAGAAGTAATTACAGAAGTCTTACTACAAGATTTGAAAACAATTTTAAATAGCCTACAGAGTGTGGGAGTTATCAAAAATTACTGTTTATGAAATAAATTGAATTGATTGATGACTACTAATTTTCTTTTTCCCCCCAAGTTGCATACTTATTTATTTACACTTCTCTGATTCTTTTTTTTTTATTTTAAAGAAACAAGAAAATGCAGAATTTTAAAGCAAAATAATAGGAAATTGACAATGGTTATTATATCACATGTTGGCAGAGTAGTTGCTCAGATGACCAGGTACAGGCATGCAAAATGATCACACAATATAGGCACTAGTTGTTCATTTCAGTGAACTACCATAAATTGGTAGTGCAATTATCTTATCATATATATATATATATATATATATATATATATATATATACACATATACGCACCTGTAATCCCAGCTCTTGGGAGGCTGTAAATAGGAGAATCACTACGAGTGTGATCTAGTAGTGAGACCCTGAACATCCTGTAGACCTTTCCCTAAAATACAAAAAACAAAAGAGAATAGAATAAGCCTAGGTCCAGTCTCAGCTGCGTGCTTTTATAGGATAAAGGAAGCTAAAGTGTCATTAATGAATTACCAGAGGTGCAGAGCAGAGAAATTGTAAAAAAAAAAAAAAAACCTCAAAAAACATCATGATCAGTTGAGCTGAACATAAATGATGTACTCAAGACCGAGACAGACAAAACATGAGCTACTAACATGAATAAGAAAAGTGACTACAGTGTCCATAAGCCATAAGCCATAAGCCACTGTCATTGAGTTATTTAAATTTTATTATTTAAATTTAAATTATTTATTATTTAAATTTTCCAGCAATTTGCTTTTTATGGCAGACACAGGAACAGTTACTGTTTCAGTGTTATTCAGAGAAACAGAACCAAAGAATGAGGGAGTGGAGAGGAGAGAGGAAAGGGAGAGAGGGGGGGAGGGGGAGCGAGAGGAGAGAAGAAAAGGGAGAGCGAGAGGGAGAGGGAGGGGGAGAGGGAAATTGGCTCTCAGACTACTGGAGGTCTGAAATGCGCAAACTCTGCAGGGTCAGCTGTCAGGCTGGAAACCCAGGCAAGGGTTGCAGTTAAATTTTGAAAGCACACTGCTGGCAGAATTCCCTCTTTGTCAGGAAGGTTACTCTTTTTCTGAAGGTTTCTAATTGAGTACACGAGGATCATCCACACTGTGGAAGATAATCTGGTTTCCTTGGAATTTACTGATTTCAATGTCAGTCACATCAAAGATATATATGTGAGGTGTAATTAAAAATGTAGTGAACATTGAGGTAGAAAATTTAGCACAGTCGATGACATCTTGCTACGAATTCCCCTCAAAATACTCTCGCTTGCTTCAAACACACTTCTTCCACTCTTCTTGCCGCATTTGAAGCAGATCTCTTAGTCCCCATTTGTGCAGTTAGCTGCTCCATCTTGGCCGTCTCAAGAGGTGCGAAACTTTTTACCTGTCATGGCCATTTTGACTTTGGGAAGAGCCTAAAGCACCCAGTGACAGATACAGTGGAAACTTAAAAGGACAAGGAAAAAAATTAAGGTTTATTGAATAGAAGAATTAATGTTTAATTATTTGATCAATCTTGCGTACCTGGCCCTGCTAAGCTGAGCAACAAATTTGTTAACAGTATGTACTATAACAACCATTGATAACTTCCTGTTCTCATTGTGGATTTCTGTACTGCTCTTATTGTTTTATGTTACTTTGCTGTTGTTGTCTTTGATTTTGTTTTGTATTGTTTTTTTTCAAATAAAATTTAAAAAATAAGGGTGCATGAGGGTGTAGCATGTTTTTATTGGAAAGAAACTGCAGGGCCGGAAGTGACATACGATGTAGAATGGCATCCTGGTGGAGGATGAAACCCTTTGGTCACAGTAAAGATCACTTCCAGAACCAGTTCAGCAAGTGGAAAGAACAAGGCAATGGATGCGTTCAACATGTGGGGGACTATTTTGGGGAGGATGAATAGCAACCTATTACTGTAATATGTTTTATATAAATATTCGTTATATTTCAATCACCCAGTATATTAGTGTATATAAGATTTATATTCAGAGAAACTGCTATATTACTGTTTCACTAAATATCCATGTACTGTAAACTAGTCAAGATGAAATTTAAAAAGTGGTGTACTTTTTCATGGGAAAATTCGCATTACAATCTGTCATTTTGTAATTACAGATTAGAACAAAAACAACATTTCATGATGCATTTAAAAGCTGGTAACATCAAATGCTGGAAAGGATACAGAGCAGCAGGACTTTTCAGTCTTGCAGCTGGGGAGACAAAATAAAACAGTCACTCTGGCAGTTTCTTAGCTTTAAGAAAAAGCCTATCACTCAATGCAGTAATCACACTTGTAGGTGTTTACCTAACCCATCTAAAAACTTGTGTCCACGTAAAAACCAACATGCAATTACTCATGTCAGCCTTATTCATAAGGCCCCAAAACAGAAATAACCAAGATGTCCTTCAGGAGATTAATGTGTAAACAAATGGATATTCCTGACATGAGTCAGCCATACAGAGAAGTGAGCTACCAAGCCATAAGGAGGCACAGGAGAACACGCAACACATGTGGCTAAATAAAAAAGCCAACTCTGAAATGGCTCTTTGAGATTTAATGCCAATATTAGGGTATCATGCAAAAGTCAAAATAGGAAAGTTAACATAAAGATCGGCGGACGCTAAGGGCTTGGTAATCGGGAAGGCCCTGCACAGGAAGGTGGTGGGGAGTTTTTAGGTGAGTGATAGCATTCTGTGTGACATTGTTTTAGTAAAAGCATGAAATAATCCATTTGTTAAAACCCACAGAGCTGCAGTATAAAAATCAGAGTGTAATATATATATATATACATATATTATATATATATATATAGAGAGAGAGAGACTATTTAAAAATATATTATTATAACAATAACAACTTAGAAAATGTGAAGATCCCAAGACTGAATCCAGATTATGCCCAGAGAGTAACTGTTTTACATGTGTGGCAAAGAATTTCACTGAGAGAGATGGGAAAGTAGCTAAGTAAATTTTAAGTGGGTCTAGAAGAGTAAATGCAAAAGAAAATAGGTGTAAGGGCAGGCCCCTGCAATTTAACACTGAATCTCATAATATATGTTATAAATTAATACACATGTAACTTAATAAATGGGTAGGAATTAGGAATAATCCATGAGGCAATTAATCAGAACTGTGCATATCAGCATTCATGTTTATTTTATGAATTAAATTTATTTATATTTTAGATACACATGATGATAGCGCTCATCATGTGGAATTGGTGCTTGTACCTGATTTTGCTTTGTTTCCCCTTCCCTCTCCTCCCTCCAAACTCTCTTCCTCACATATTTACAACAGCATTGTTCCATATTTTCCCTCTTTTTCTTTTCCCTCTTTTCCCCTGCCTTCCCCAACTCCCCTCCCATTTGAACATTTTCTCTTATTTTACAACGTCTATTATACATTTTAGTCCTAACCTATACTTTCAGTTTTTCTCACCAGAGAAACCAAGTGATATTGAATATGTGGGTCTGATTTATTTCACTTAAGAGTATGGTCACAAGGTGCATCTATTTAGCTAGAAATATCTCAAGCTTATCCTTCTTTATGGATGAGTGGTAGTCCACTGTATTAAAAAACTACATTTTCTTATCCATTCATTGGTTGATGGACATTTGGACTCTCTAAGATTCAGTCATTATAAACTGTGCTGCTATAAACATGGGTGTTATTTCAGTGATACCAAGACAGGGTATAGATGGTCAAATGGAAGCTCTAATTTCATTTCCTGAGGAATCTCCACACTGATTTCCACAGTGATTGCACCAGTCTACACGCCCACCAATAGTGGAGTCTCACCAGCATTTGCTGTTGGTTGATTTCTTGATAATAGTCTTCTGGAATGAAAAAGTGAGATGTGCCTATTCATTTCAGATGCCCATTTTTGAACTTGACTTTAAAACTGGGGGTCTGACTTTCGAGTTGTTTATATATTCTCACTATTAGCCCTTTGTCTGAGGAACAACTGGCTGCAATTTTTATTCCCATTCTGTGGGGTGCTTCTTCATCCCACTGGTGGTTTCTTTTATAGAGTTTTTTATAAGATGAGATCTCGGGTGCTAATTCTTTATGAAATTTCCTGGCAGTTGGGGTTTCGTTCTTGAACTCTCTGCCTACACTTATGTCTTCAGGGGTTTTACCTATTCTCTGTTTCAGAAGATGAGTATTTCTGTTCTAATATTTAATCTTTTTTTTAAAAAAAAAGATTTATTTATTCATTTTTATTTGATACAGGGTCTTGCTATGCAGTTCAGACTCCTAGTGATCCTCCCACTTGTATGCTCCACGATGTTCAATTTCAGATCTGGCACAGTACACCTGGTGTTCTGGGGCTGGCATGGCATGTGGTGCAGGGGGTTAAACTTGAGTCAGTGTGCTTGCCAGGCAAGCACTGAGACTGCTGAGTTATTTCCCCAACCAAATATTTAGATCTCTGATTCATTTTTATTTAAGTTTGCAGCATGATGAGAAATAGGGGTCTAGTTTCAGTCTTTCATATGTGGAAAGCCAGTTTTTCCAGAAGACAACAGCATGCAATGTACTAGTTATTGTAACTCTCCTACTCACCTGTTTTGAATTCTTGCATTGCTATTTTATCTTTATTTCTCATTAAAATGGACAAAAAATATAAAAATAAAAATAAAATAATTATATGAAAGCTCAAAACAAAAAGAGGATATCCTTCCATTGCAGGGGTGTAGCCCCTTTTGCAAAGGTGGCTAAATGTGTTGGAAGTTGTTTCTGCAGCTTCTATTTTGTTCCATTGCTTCATGGGCCTGCTTCCTGCTCTGTTTTGCTTTGTTTTGTTTCATTTGGCCAGCACCATGTTGTTCTTGTCATAATAGGTTTATTGCATAATTCCATGTGATGTCCCCTGTCTTGCCTTTTTTGTCCAAAAGTACTTTTGCTATTCTATGTCTCTTCTGGTTCCAAATGAATTTTATAATTGTTTCCTTTAATTCTTTGAGATATTGTACTGTAGTGGTTGATACATTGTGTCAGCTTGGCCTGATGACTCTGGGGTGCAGTTCCAGCACAGTTCCGGCTGGTGGGGGTCCCACCCTGGAGCACAATTGGTTCTGCCCCAGAGTGACTCAGCACAAAGAGACCACATAGAGGGGCTGAGGAAGTGGTGCATGTTCCACTTCGTCGGAGGAGCCTCCGTCTTCATGTTCTGGTTGGCCTATATCGCCTGGCTTGCACTGCAGAGGAACAGAGATTTGCGCAGAGCACAGCAGTGAGCTTTCAGACCTTGGGACTGAATCTCTCAGTTTGAGGTGTGCAGACACCCTCTGCATGCTCCCTCATCTGACTCAGTGGCTGACTGTTGTAAGCCAGTCTTATAATTCCTTATACATTGTGTATCTTATGTTAATATCTGTTCCTTATATTATATCTGTTCCTCTAGGTAAAACCATGACCCAATACAGAAAATGGTACCAAGATGGCTCTAGAGAAACAGAATGTAACGATGGCATTTTTAGATGATTTTAAGAGTTTCTGGAGTTGGTTCCAAAATTTGATGACACCTAAAGACACCATGGTCTCTCCTGATCTTAAAGAGCATACTGATACTCCTTCGCGTGAGCTGTTTAAAGCAATATGCCATATTATAGATCCATTTGATTATCCTAATTCACCACTTGTGAGATGTCAGGGATTTAGCGATTCTGTATATAAAAATTTTAAAAATCTTTGGTGGAGTAGAGAATACAATGATGCCGGTTGGTTGGTCATAGCAACAATGGACAAACTTATGCATGAAAATAAGGAGCTCACTAATTCAATTTCTCGCCTTTAGACCCAGATAAAAAAATTTAGAAGTTTCTAAGTGTGTCCTGACAAAAAAAAATCTCCTTTCTTTTAGCCACAAGGCTGAGATTGCAGAAACCCATATGCAGTCCCTCATAATTCAATTGGCTAAACTGCAATGTAAATTAAATGGTCAGCATCAAAAGGTATCTGAAGCAAAGGTGAGGGCACTGATTGGGAAAGAATGGGATCCCATATTTTGGAAAGGAGATGTGTGGGAGGATCCTGAGGAGGCTGAGTTTTTAGATGCTAATGAGATTATTTCGCCTGAGGGAGAGAATTCCCCGCCCACTGTGGCAGAGGAATCATCGCCTTCATCCTCTGCAGAACTAGTGTCTCCTAATATATCTGGAGACACCAGTCCTGTGTGGAACAAACAGGACAATGCTGTGACTTCTCAGGACCCACCCTCAGCACCCATTTTTGCCTCTAGGCCCATAACTAGACCTCAATCACAGAAGTTGCCTAAAGATGAGATACATAAAATGATCCATAAAGAAATCTGTTATTCTCCCAAAGACCTTCTTGAGTTTTCTAACTCTTATAAACAGAGGTCTAATGAGCAGGTATGAAAATGGATTTTATGAATATAGGATAATGGTGGCAAGAACATACACCTGAATCAGGCTGAGTTTGTTGATATGGGCCAATTAAGTAGGGTTTCTAAATTCAATGTTATAGCTCATGGAGGCCAGAAGGGTGTTAACAGTCTATTTGGCTAGTTGGCAGAAGTATGGCTCAAAAGATGGCCCACTGTGAATGAGTTAGAGATGCCTGATCTTCTGTGGTTTACTATTGATGAAGGGATTCAGAGGCTTAGGGAGATGGAGATGCTGCAATGGTCCTGTCATGGTAACCCTAATCCTTCACATCAGGATAAGCCTGAAAACATACCATTTACTAATACTTTGAGAGACAGATTGTGAGGGGAGCACCAGCATCTCTGAAGAGCCCTGCTATTGCTCTTCTTTGTATGCCAGACCTTACAGTGGGGACCACAGTTACTCAACTAGAAAATGTAAGAGCCATGGGCTTAATTGGATCCCGGAATGGCAGAAGTCAAGTGGCAGCACTTAATTGCCATGGATGGCAGAAGCAAAACAGTGACCAGAATAATCTGACACGCATAGACCTATGGTGTTGGCTGATTAGTCACGGTGTTCCTAAAAGTGAAATAGATAAGAAGCCTATAAAATTTTTTCTAGAATTATATCATCAGAAGAATAACTGAGCAAAAAACTGAGATCAACTTTGAATCATGGTAATAGGCAATCACGGCCTCTCAGCTCCAGGATTTGAGCCAATTTACAGACCCAAAACCCCTTGAATAATGGGGAGGCCAGGTCTCCTTGAGGAAGTATCCTAATGCCCCCAAAATTTGTGCAGTCAGTCTTCCTCCAATGCTTCCCCAGAGGGCCTTGAGGCCTTTAGCCCAAGGGACTGTACATTGGGGAAAGGGGAATGATCAGACATTTCAGGGACTACTGGACACTGGATCTGAACTGACATTGATTCCAGGGGATCCAGAGCACCACAGTGGCCCTCCATAAGAGTGGGGCCTATGCAGGGAGGTGATCAATGGAGTTTTAGCTGCTGTTGCTCCTCCTCTGCTCTTCATTATTTTCTTTTTTTTTTTTATCTTTTTTTTCCATTTATTTTTATTTTATTAAAATACAAATGTCAATCAGACAGTTTCAAGACACCTTAACCATACAGAGTCGATGAATTAATACATTGCAAACTGTTTTCATAACGTTTTGGTACTGTACAAGGTGCATACATGAAATTATATTTACAGGTTTTTTTATAGCTGAATTA